>JAOANK020775968.1:0-10822 GCA_026257165.2 Telfairia occidentalis | reverse complement strand
TTTTTTTTAAAAAAAAACACTTTTTAGAAATTCATTTTTTCTTGGAATCAAATCTCGGACTCCCAAAAATTATGATCTCTCACCTCAAGAATTCTAGAAAATCGAAGTCCCAGATATTTCTAGATTTCATCGTAGAATATTTTAAAAAAAAAGTTTAGAAATACATTTTGTTTTAAAAAATTATAAAAAAAAACTTTGAAAAGAATCTTTATTAAAACATTTATGAAAACAAAAATTAAGGGGTTTGAAAAAATAAATTTGTAAATTGTGGAAAAACAAATTAAAAGAGATTTTAAAAAAAATAAGAATAAAAAAAGGACAAAAGAAAAATCAAAGTGACAAAATGATAAATAAAATATAAATTGCAACAACATAATAATAATAATTATAACAATTGAGCAAAAAGAAATGTAATATACAAAGTTTAAGAAAAACATATTGAAATCGATCTTTGACTCCCAAAGAATCGATTCCTCACCTCAGGAAAACTAGAAAATCGGACTCCCAAATATTTCTAGATTCCGTCATCAGAGTTTGCATTTTTTTTTTAAAAGACCGTTAATGTATATACTAAATCTCAATATTATTAAAAAATTAAAAAAAAATCAATAAAAGCACATAAGATAGTAAAAATACATACAAGGTCGCCATAATACTCTGTAGAAAAAAAAGATCACAAAGAAGATACTAAAATAGAAAAGAAAAGAAAAGAAAAACGAATAAACAAACAAATAAATAAAACGGTGAAAACAAGTAAAAAAAAATCTTAGAATAAAGCTAATTAACAAACTGAAATGGCAACTATATATATAAACCAAACCAATTAGAAAGAAACTAAAAAACTTTAAAGATAAACATATAACAACAATAATAATAGTATAAATATATAAATATTTTAAAAGAAAAAGAAAGAAAGAAAAAAAACATCAGTAACAGTCTGCCACTAACGCTCTTTTTTTTTAAAAGATGGATTTGATTTTTAAAAAAAATGGTGAACGCGTGGGCGGCAACTTCATTAAATAATAATATAAAAAAAGGACTTCGTAAAACGTGAAAAATTAAAAAAAGAATACTTTTTTTTTTCTTTAAACCTCTTCCCAAACCAAAAATTCTCATTTTATTTTTCCTCTCCTTTCTCTTCTCTTTCTCTCTTCAAACTCTCAAAACCCTATTTTTCTTCTTCTCTTTTTCTCTTTCACTTCTTTGTTTTTTTTTTCACCTCCCACTCTATTTTTTACTCTTGTTCTTCTTGTATCCCACTTCAAGTTTTTTTTCTTCTTCTTCTTTTTCTTTCATAAACAAACTACTCCCTCTCACAAATGCGAGATAACGAGGCCTCTCCTCTCTTCGGCAGGCCCGAGGTATGTTACTCTCCCCTCGTTCTCTCTCTTTTTTTTCATTTTATCCATATGTTTTTTCTTTAGAAAAAAGAGAACTCGTAAGGCTAAAAGAGTAGAGGAAAAAAAAGGTGGGGAAATGAACAGAGAAGTTAAGGGAAGAAAAAAGATAATAATAAAATATATAAAAATAAATAAATAAACGTCCAAAATACAGTAAAGTAAACCCTCTTTTTTTTTTAATGAGGAGGGGAGAAGTAGATCTAAAACATATGCTTGCAAAGAACGGGTAAGAAAAAACATAAAGAAAGAAAATCATGAGTAAAGGTAAAAAGAAAAATTCTGACATCTTGATCTCCTTTTTTTTTACAAGATGCTCGAGAAAGAAATGAAATGAGCAAATGAAAAAAGTGTTTGAGCTGCGGATCCTTGGGAATAAACCCTACCAAGTGCAACCTCCAACTATGCATTCATCCATTTAGCTCACTATATTTCTCCATTTTCCACCCTTCTTTTTTTGCAATTTTTTTATGGAACTCTCAATCTCTGTGTATGTATTTTTTTTGTGTATCTCTCCCTTTCTTTCTTTTTTGTGTATTTTCTGTATTTTTTCTCTTTTTTTTTTTTTTGTAGACCTCCCCCCTCAAATGTGTAAGAAGAAAGAGTTTATATAACCCAAAATGCTTCTATTTTTGGAAAAGGAAAAAAAAGTTGTATGTTTTTTTATTTGGAATCAAGCCATATTTATTACAACCCAAAAGAGAGGAACCAATTTAAACAAAATGAATGTTAAAAACATAATCATGTTTAATCACCAAAATTAATGGCAAATTACCATATACTAAAAAAAGACTGGGCAAAAATAGGTGGCTACAAGTAGAATTTGATATGCCCTTCAGTGCGAGACAACAATTGACTAATATGAGAGTTGTAGCTTATGTCTCCTAGGGTTGAAAACTTATTGTCTCCGAATTTTTCTGTACAACTAAGTCCACACATTTTATATGTTCTTAAGAAACTTCTTTTGGTTTAGTTGATTCATGAGGAAACCTTGCTCTAGCCATTAGAAGAATATTTTAGTTTGTTGATCAAACTTGTTTAGGATTCTTTAGACTAAGTTTGGAGATTTCTCCCTTTACTATCTAGCACATTGAGGACAATGCGCAATTTTAAGTTTGGGAATGTTGTATCCCTTTGGTCTTTCTTTAGCTGTATTGAAATAACTTTAAAGGTGTAAAAGTGCATTTTGCTTTTCTTGGTAGTACATTCCTCTCCCTTTCGACATTTATTTTTCTGAGTAGGCCTAGTAACCAGGGGTGGTTATGACACCCGTAATTTTCACTACATCATAAAGTAACTTGGGAGAAGTGTGAATATTCATTATAAAGAAAAAAGAGAAAAAGGGAATTGCTGGGGATAAGTTTTGCCTGAATCTTACTGTTTCCTTAGAACAGAAAGGTTTGCTACCAAGAATAAGAATGAAATTCTTGATAATTAATGAGTCTTGAAAATAAAGGCCTTTGACTTGACGAAACAAAAATGTTGTTGTATGCAAAACGTTTGAGAGAGTAATGTGTGAGCAAAGTTTGTAAACTGAAATGTAGGGAACCCAAAGACAGCTTTGAGAATGCAATAAGATGAGACTCTAATAGATGGATTTTACAGTAAGTTTGATGAGTTAGAAGTTAGTAAACGAAGAGACAGGGCCTTTAGAATAAGTAAAATTTGTGTCATGTGGAGAAAAATGAAGAGAATATAAGGGATTGACCTGAAAGGGACGTGAGCTAGCTAGATAGTTGATAGTTTCTCATTGAATTGTTTATCAGATTTTGCTGCAGAATTTTCTTTGTCAGATCATTACTTTCAATTTCCCAAAGGTCTAAAAATTACTTAGAGACGAGCAATGATTTAAGTTTGGGGATTTGATAACTCTCCAAAAGAGAGTTATGAGTATTTTAGGCTAGAATTCATCTCCTTATTTGAGTAATTTTCTTTGGTTCATGGATTAATTGCTTAAATTATCTTTGTTTTTGCATCTAGGACTCTTGAGAACATTCAAATTATTGAATTTTTCCATTTATGACGGCAATTGAATAGAATTGACGAAATTTATGCGTAATCATTATTGATTCTAGATATTTTGTCAGCAGATAGATGATGGGGCATGCTTTCAGCAACAATATTGATCGAGCATTTCTGAAGCAAAAAGAATACAGAGAATCCGTGCGAGAATAACAAGTATTTAAAATATGAAAATAAATTTCTCTTTACGAAATTACGTAACTATGGGATGAAAGACACGTGGACGATTTGATCTAATGAGCCTTCTAACCACAAAAAAAAAATGAACTTTAAATAGAAAAACCTGTCGCCAAAGAGAAAAGTACGAATTTTGTTAGTGCTTTTTGACTTAGACTCATTCCATTATCGATTTCCCTTCAGCCATTTACAGACATTATTGATTTTACGTAGAGAAGAACTTGTAGAAGGAAGAAACTCCATTGAAGGTTGAAGTAGAAAAGACGATTCTTGTGACTTCTTTCTTGGAGTTACAGAAATCTACAGTTCCTCTAGATTTCCTTTATTATCAATGCATTTAATGTTTTCATTTATTTGTTTGCTGTCTTTTCGACTTTGTAGCATGAACTGAACATCTTTAGGTGAAAATTAAGGGCAATGTTATTGAATTAATTTGGAGTTGAAGTAAGCCTTGTAGAATTGAATTGTTTCAAGGGCATTCTTCATTGCCTAATATTTTCCTGTCTAGCCAACATGTACAAATATCTTCTCTATGTTTCGGAACAAAATAGGAGGAGTAGGTTGCTTTTAAAGCACATTAGCCTCTAGATTAAGTTAACGACTGGCTAAGTGAGGAGGTTAGAGATAATCACTCACCCAATGCACAAAAACAACAGGTTTAATGTATAAGTTAATGAGAGTTAACTTGAGATAATTGGGAAATTTGGGAAGATTCTGAGACTATTGCTTTGTGATTCGATTATGCAATACTTTTGCTTCAGCATTTTGTTTCAAGGAAAATAGTATTATACCTTAATCTAAACTTGTTCATTCTCACTGTTACAATTCAAAAGCATTTTATTTACTTTCTCAATTACTTTAGTCCAACATTAGTTACAAAATCCATCAACCATTTATCTTTGCTATTCTTTGAATTCACTAAAAGATTGACTTAAAATAGTTCAAAATCTACCACTAAATCCTATGGAGACGATATAAATACTTATCATTTGTTGTTGACTATGTATACTTGCACATCATTAGTGTGGTTATTATTGATATTTTAAGTCTCACCATCACAAGCAACAGTTCTACCACAAGAAACTCAAAAAAGTAAGTTCGAAGAGCATCTCAATCGAGCAAGAGAAGATAATGAAATAAGTTAGCAAAAGAAGCGAACCTAGCTTCTTAAACTCGACCAGAACGCTATCAAAAGGCAAACTATTGTCCTTACATCTAAGCCAATCGCCATCGAGAAAGAACCATTTTCCTTCCACTTTTTTATAGAGGGAGAGCAATGCAAAAATTTTCCATCTTGGGGTAAAGATAAAATTTACCAAAGGATTAAGGCACCTTCTTTACATGGTGAGTGCAGTGCATTTGGATTCATGACATCCTCAACACTTTGTCGTGGTCCCACCATAAGATCTACAGGGAAAATAAAGTCCCCCACCTATTGAGGGAGATCTAGGTTGGTGCTAGGTTAGACAAGCTAAGTAAATGTTTATCGTAAGAACGAAGCAGAAGCCTCACTTCATTCTCAAACATCTAAGGATAAAAGCCAACCTACCCAGTAGAAGGGTCATTTTTCGTCTCCTCAACCTTTGGAATTTGAATTAGCATGCTCTGCGACACATGATACTTTTCTTAGAGTCGATTCAACTCCCCTCTTCGCTTAAAGAAGTAGAAGCAGCTTTATCGAGATCCTACTTAAGGTAGAGGCGCCCCGACTACTAGCAATCTTGGTCATATCCAGAAAGACAAAAGGGCAAAAGTATGATGAAGACCAAAGAGAGAAGGACCTGTAGTCGAAATATAAAAACGTAAAAGAGGCAGAATGCTATGGAAACCCTAGAGTTAGAAAGGAGCAGTCTCCCTGCATTTATAGGTGAAGGGTAACCCTCTCAAGCCGTTACATCTAAGCAATTGAATGGTCTGATTAGAAAGATGTTAATAGACGCCTTGCAAGCCCGTGTGAACCATAGAATCGACGTTTAGGTCTGCCTCACATAGAAAACACGTCTAGAGTACCAGAAGCTGGAGTGCGCTCCACGATGCCCCTTCGACTAAGAAGCTCTTCAAAGAGGGGCCTACAGAGCACGACTGATAGCACACGAAAATGTGCTATCCTTAGGCTTGATTTTAGCTAGTTTTTTTTTGATAATTTTGATGCTTTCACGTATTTTTATGTTAATTTGTAGGTACCAAGTATAATTTGATAAAATGATGAATTTGGGATTGTTCGAGTCGAAAAATAAGCTTAAGAAGACTAATTTTGGCTAAGGAAAGAAGAAAGGAGGCCAAAATACATGAAGACTAGAGGAGGCAGCGTCGAAAGCCATGCATAGGCATTGAGACGCTAGAATCTGCTGGAAAATTGGAGTTGTGATCATCAGCGTCTAGACACTGCTCAATGGCCTCAAGACGGTAATGAAATTCATGAAGGCAGTGTGCGCGCCTCACACACAGAAGGCAACGTGCCAACGCCGTGCACTGCCCCACATGCGCACGTGCATGCGCGCTCCCTCCAACCAACCGCACGCGTAATGCCCTAGTGTTGCAACATCGTGCGCAACGCCTAGCTCAATGCCTATATGCCCACACGCGCGCGCACATGCTGCTCAACCTGCGGCAACGTTGAGATGCTATTTTCAGCGTCTCAAGGCTATCTCTTTGTGTCGCCCTAACTTATGCCTGCGCCACATACCCTTTGACCAAACAAGACTAGAGTCGAGACGATGTCTTATGGCATCTCGACGCTGCGGGCAGAATTTGTTTTAAAAGATCATTTTTCATTTCGAAAAGGAGAAAGCCGTTTGGAGATCCGAGAGCACGCTTTGGAGCACGGTGTTTCAGAGGGAGAAGGAGCTTCCCATGGAGTCCCTGTTGCAATCCGAGGCTCGGGATTGCAGGTCTTACGTTGGAAAAGAGTTTGGCATGCGCCTTTGGGAGTTTTCTTCCCCTTTTTATACTTTGCTTCGTTGTGTATTTTCTTTAGGAATTTCTATTTTAATTGTGAATTTGAGTGGTGGAATTCTGCCTTGACCTATTGTAACACGTTGCGACTCTATTTAATGTTTTATGAATTTATAGACTTTTTCATATCCTCTGTGATTATTCATGCTTTCGTTTGCTTAATGTCCTTTAATCTTCTGATCAAGGATTAATCTTGTTGTATGATTTAAGTTTTAGCTCGAGAGAGTAGGGCTTAGATTAGATCTTGATTGCATGACTGTAGTAGGCTAACGTGATGAGTGGAGGTCTATTTTAGAGAAGCATGTGTTAATATCTCTAGTGGGTCTATTGTGAACCGTGATGACAAGCGGATTGTCCTGAGCTCGAGATAGTATGGGATCACAATGGGTCTACTAAGGGGTGGTAATCAGTGGGTAGTTCGTAATGCCTTGATAGGTGTGTGGGTAATAGACCGAGAGGTTGAGTCTGCATGTTTAGTAAGAGACTAGCTGAGCTCGAGAGAGGAAGTCGAACTTTAGTTAAACTCAGCTTATAGTTGCATGGCGATAGGGAAGTCCGTTTTTAGTAAAGTTTAGTGTCACAAAGCCTAACAATTAGAGTCAAAGCATGTTCTCCTTATGTGTCATCCACCTATCTAGGAGTAGGAGTAGTATAATTTAGATTTCCTTTCAATAATGGATTCCCTAGATAAAATGAGGTGTGATTATATGTGGTACTTTATCAAACTAGAAACCCAATTTCGAGGACGACACACAACACTCATATTCACTATACTAAAACTGACCAGTACACTGCGATGCATCGCACTTGGTGGTGATCAAGTTTCTAGCATCTGCTAGAGACCGATCGAATACCCGGTGCTAGTGTCAACGACAAGGAACGCATCCTGCAATGAACATGGACTAAGTCGTACCTTCGAATTCGGCTAAGAAAAATGGGTCATCCACCCCATAGGATCTTTCGAATTAGTTTGATCCGCTAGAAGAGGGAACAATGTTATGAGGTGAAAATTAGGCCCAATCAGACAGCCGAAATCATGAGTAATTAGAAAGCATCTCAGTTGGGCACCCAACTCAACCCGTCGTACAACCTGTAGTGGGTTATACGCAAGTTATCAGATTCAGATAGAAAGAAATGTTGGAAAGCGTCCCCAAAACACTCCTATAAAATGAGGTGCCAACTACCTACCAATGTACACAATCTTTACTATTCTTGGCTTGGCACTGATTTAAACTAAGAACTTATTTAAGCTGTGGAGTGTTACGGCTAAGCAAGAATCTAGTAGGTCTACCTATAAATGATTCGACCTGAAGTAAACAAACACCAACAACTCAAGTTTTCCAGATTCGCATATTAATATCACTAATTATCAGCATTTGGCAAGCTTTTATTCTATGAAGAAATTATTTAAGATAGCTGATATAATGTAATTAGTTAATTATTTTATACTATTAGATGTATGAGAAAGATAATTTTTTTAAAATAATTTTTAACACGTATCCAATTGTTATGATAATGAAGCATGAGAATTGGTGGTAGTTTGATGGTTTGTTTCAAAGGGGTAAGCTTTATTTAAGTTTAATTACATACAATTCTGATGTGTTCGAAAAAGAAAACTTGAAGAGGATGATAGGTTTTATTTTTATTGAATTGTGAGAAAGAGAGATTATTGTCACATAACTTGTATGTAAGAAGTCAACATAAAAATGAGTAGCACTTGCCAAAATAAAGCATTTCCTAAATCGAGCAAAATTTCAAAAAGTTAGATTGTAAAATCATGAGGACAAATTTATATGGCATTATGATCGAAAGGGGATAGATGCCGTTAAAAGTGGCTATAAGGTAGCTATGAATGAAGAGAATATAGCCACTACCTCCACAAGAACAAATAGGGTACTTTAGTGGAAGGCAACTTTGGCACCTCGATGTTCCAGAAAAAATCAGGATCTTTGCATAGAGAGCCTTTTTCAACAATCTCCCAACAAACTCAACCTCTACAAAAGAAATGTAATCGACGAGTACATCTACCCACAATGCGATAGGCAAGTGGAAACTGAAATTCATGCTATGTGAGATTGTAAAATGATTAAAAAGCACTAGGCTCAATGGACCTTGGTTGCATGCCTCCTAACTAATTCTTTTGTTGATCTCATGTCTTTGTTTTGTACGGAGTTTATTGCCTTGCAAAGTGAAGTTAAAATATGTAAGGATAATCACACTAAAGTTGTGCAAGTGTACACAGTCAGCAATGAGTGATAAGTATACATATTGTCTCCACAGGGATTAGAACCAGATTTCAAGTTATTCAAACTAAACTTTCTGTGAATTTCAATTTTAACCAAGAGTACTTTGTTTGTGACTTTTATTAATTAAATGCAGAATAAAAATAAATGACAGAATAAACCGGTATGCTTCACGAAGTTGTAATGCTATGATTGGATTAGGCTCAAATTAAGCATAATGTTAGTTCACTGAGATAGGATGCAAAAGCAATAAACTTGCAAAGTCGAATAACATTAGGGAAGTGATTATCCCTAACCTTCTCATTTAGCCAGCAACTAACCTGATCAGGAGGCTAACATGTTTTAGAAGCAACCTATTTTTTCTTATTTCTCAAAACTCAGAAAAGCTATTCATGCATGTTGGCCAATTAGACATCAATTTTAAACAATAAAGAACCCTTTTAAAATAAATCAATTAAACAAGCAAACTTCAATACCAAATTTAGTTTAACAATATCATCCTTAATCCTCACCTAAAAGGTGACTAGCTCATGCTACGATATCAAAAAACCAGAAAAGTATTAAAAGTCAACAACGATTTCATGATAACAAATTGATGCGATTGAGAAGTAAACACAGACTTCGGTTGGCTCTAATAAAGATTTTGAAGGAATCTTCTTTTCTACTACAGCCTTTAATGGCAGTCTTGCTGTCTTTGCACTTTGTCCTCAATCGTAGATTTTTTGTTTCAAAATTCTCTCCAAAACTCGATAATCACTGATACTAGGGGCTCTCCTCACTAAAGGCGTCTGTTATTTATTTATATTGGTCTTCCTTGGTGATTTCAGAGCTAATTAGGTCAAATCGTCTACGTCTCATACCCCATTAAATCTCTATATTGTAAAGAAGGAAATGGTCATCTCATTAACAAACTCACTAACTCATATGCAAAATACTCTTGTGTGTTTTGCCCAAGAATGGCTTGATCATTCTTCCAACAATTTGACATTATCAACTTCGACCAAAATAATGTTCCCTCTTCAATTTGCTAACAAAATAAGTACAATTTTTACCAATTAAGTATCAAATACTCAAAGTTCATTCCTTTAATGCCTAAATTAGTATAATTCAGTAAGGACAAAATTCTCAAAGGCACTAAGTACAAAATAAAGGTAAATTTAGCAATTTAACAATAAAGCATCAGCATTCTATCATCAATAAGGATAAATTGTATCCTAAAAGACCACTAATAACTCTCTTTTGATAGGGTTCCACGATTTGAGTAAGGGAGAAGAAGCAGTCTTTACCATAGCATTATGGGCCATTTGGAACAATCGAAATG
The DNA here is from genome assembly GCA_026257165.2 of Telfairia occidentalis. NCBI lineage: Eukaryota > Viridiplantae > Streptophyta > Magnoliopsida > Cucurbitales > Cucurbitaceae > Telfairia > Telfairia occidentalis. The sequence continues at coordinate 707 of JAOANK020775968.1, read as the reverse complement.
CAAAAGTTTTCAGCAACTATCTTAGTTTGGCAAAGGATCCCATACATTAAGCTCTTAAGTACGCTAAGGAGTGGACAACAAGCATTCATCAACCTGCGGTCTTTACCAATTGATTTTAAAGTGGTTTTGAAATTTCTCAATGGCAATAATATATTTGATAATGAAACTTAGCTGAGAATTGATGATATGAAGGATGAATATAGATGGATGTGCAAGGAATAATCCTTACCAGCCGACAGTGCAATGAAGTTACAAATACTCAAGCAATTCATGCTAGGAGACATCAGTTCTGAAGAATTTGGATGATTATGGGTGGATTGAGCTGTACACACTGTCCTGTTTTGATATGATTTTCTAAGTTTTTTTTTCTTCTTTTTTACATCTACTGTGTACTAAAAAAACAAAAACAATTGTAAAAACTATTTTATTTATAAATTACCATTTTTTTCTTTAATAAATAATTATATTTATCCATAACATTTTCTCAATAATTTTTATTTAAAATTATTGATTACTTCTAATATCAATATTAAACCCTATTATGAAAATATTGGCATGTTGATATAAGGTCTATCATCAAATTAATATCAAGCTGCCGCAAACAACGTCTCGCAATCAATTAAAATATTTGTGTCAACTTGAGCATATCTTAATAAGGCATTTACTAATGTTGGGGGGTAATAACTTGATCATGATGTGGCAACCAG
>JAOANK020775768.1:0-10823 GCA_026257165.2 Telfairia occidentalis | reverse complement strand
TGACTTGAGCGTCGAAGTTTAGTTAGCAAAAACCCACACCATAGCTAGGTTTTTCTTTCTTGTAGTTGCCTCTTACTGACGCTTACGTCACCGTGAAAGGGATATTTCGTCCAAATTAAACTAACATATGCATCACCAACACTAAAATTTATGCCTCCCAAGTTTCTCATGGTCTCATTAATTAGATTCTAAAGTCCCTTCATCATCCATCATTGATTTGAATGTCAAACTAACCTCAACAATAAAGCATCATTTTTTTTTTCTTTTCCCTTTTCTTTTTTTGTTAGTTCAAACATCATTATGATATTAAGTTAACTCATTCGCAACCCTTTTTTCTCACATCGAACAAAAACTGAATGCTGGCAAGTGGCAATACGATCACTCAAAATGTTTATTATTAGTAATATTTAGTTCAACCCAAAGTTTGTGTAGATGATAATTTATCATAAGATTCATATTTGGCATTTAAAAAAGAAACTTGCATAAGAACAAATGAAGTAATATATAGAGTTTGAACGTAGGAGTTCTTCTATTTATTAGGGGCTTTTTTTTTTAATTTTTTTAAATTCAGCGCATGAGAGAGAGAGAATTCAAATTCATAATCTAAGAGATATATCTTTAATCAATTAAGTCAAGCAATATATGAGTGAATATTTGAATCTAAAAGTTTTTTATTAATAAAAAATATATTTTAACTAATTGAATTATATTTATATTAACTTTAAATATTGGACAACTTTTTGACAGAATAATGAGATGCCTGTGTCTTCTACGTAAAAGACACTCCCCTTTTTCCTACGGTTGAAAGAAAACTCAGCAGGAAAAAAAAGGGTCATTTTCTTCAATTATTATTATTATTATAATAAAAGAAAAAGAAGAGGGACTTTTGCCCCAGTTTGGAGGGCGCTCCGGAGTCCAAACTGTCCGTCCAAGAGGGCAGCCCTGGGGCGGTGGTCCTTATTAAGGGCAGACACAGAGTCCTTCAAATTGGAAAGTCATGGAATGCCATTGAAAACTCAGACCTTTTCATATTTATTTTTTTTGGACGTCAATAAGCACTTCAGATGAAAATCATCATTGTATATCCAAATTCACATCATCATTGTCTTCAAATTTATACTTCACAATGTGAAGGGTTTTTTAGGTATAAAAAAGTTAGCATTTTTTTTAGTTCAATAACATGTAGGGTGAAGATTCGAACTCATGACTATTTGATCGGAAAAATGTGTTTTAACCAATTGAACTATGCTTGATTTGACAAAATAAAAAAAATCAACATTTTAGAATTCATACTACCTTTCACCGTATTGAAACATAGCTTCCAATAGAATTTAAATTTTAGTTCTTTTATAACCTCCTATCCCTCTACTTTTTCCCAAAAGAATAGAGAAGAATCAAGATAGGAGATTCTTGATTTTTATGGAACGGTAATCATTCTTATTCTTCTTCTCATCTTTACATAGGTTTTAAGAAACATGAGTGTGTTTGATAATAATTTTTGTTTTTCATATACAACGATATTTGCTAAAATTGTTTACCACAATTAAAAGTAAGAGATTACGCGTTCTTGTTTTTCATTTCTAGTTATGCAAAATCATGAATAAAAATTATGGTCCTTTGTCATTTTTCTTTACTGGTAAAATGAATAATAATTCGAAGAAAAAAAATGTGACATGATAATTTCAAAATGTTGTATTCTTAAGAAAATGATTTCTTAAGTAAAAGTGTAAAATTGTTATTTTTAGTTAAAAAATTTATAGAACACTAGGAAAATGCATTTTTGTTTGTTCATAAAAAAAAATTACCAAATATATTTTTTTAAAAAAATGGGAAATGTCTGTCCCCACTTTATTTTGGTGAAGGTAAAGAAGCAAATACTCCAAACTTATTTAAAGAATTAAACAGCGACATTTTATTTTCTTTTAAGAGCGACAAATTACCCCCCCGCACCCCGGGCCCCCCAAAAAAACTCCTTTTTGAAGAAATGAATAAAAATGGTTGTTATAAATTTATAATCTATATTATATTAAAAGAGGCTATAGAACATAATTTTTGTCTTTTAATTTTGCCTTTAACTTTTAATACATATTAATTTTGCCTTTCAAATTTCTACGCGAAGCAAGTATTTAGGTTGATGTGACTATTAAGATGTGTCGACATGTCCTTTCAAAGGCACTTTTAACACTACGTAAGTATTTGGATCATGATGTCCATTGAGAAGTGTATGTACAAATAGACACGTTCTTTTACACAAAGTCATCTCAACAACAACTATTCAAGTTGAGATGTCCGTTAAGAAGTGTCTGTACAAATAGACACATCATTTCATACAAAGTTACTTCTAACATTTGGCTATTTAAAAGTTGTTTTTTAAATAAATACTCATTTTGCATTTCAAACTTCCACAAGATGAGATTGATTGGGTTGAAGTGTTTGTTTTTGAAATGTGTCCAATCAGACAAACACGTTCTTTCACACAAAACTACTTTTAATGGTCACGTATTTAAAACACCTTTATTTATATTTTATTTTTAAAAAATATGATATTACGAAGAAAAATCTTAATTTTTAATTATTAAAAAGTACTCTAATTTTTTACTTTAAATTGAAGCTACACAATTCCACGTTGGGCCACCTTTCTTGCTAGTAATCCCATAAAAGTCTGAGAAAAATTAACCCCCACCCATCACGGTCTCTCTTTGTACCACGACAGTATTTTTTGTTTTTAATTTATTTTTTGTTATGTTGTGTTGTGTGATAAAAACAGATAGGGAAAATGAAAAAGGGAAATGGGATGTGGACGACCATATGCCGCTTTGTTATTCTTTGTCCAAAAGAAAGAAAGAAAGAAACGCTAACTTTTAAATTCAAAAAATAAGAATTTTTTTTTTGGGTATGCCATAATAAAGGAATTGAAAATGGGTCCGGATAACTTGGCTATTATTGTCAACCCAAACATTACTTAACTGGTTAAGATGAATGCCAAAACGAGCATAGTTCAACTGATTAAAGACATATCTCTGATCAAAAGATCATAGGTTCAAATCTCCTTCCTCTACATGCCGTTAAACTAAAAAAACTGGCTAAGACATAAATCTTCGATTAAAAGATCAAAGATTTAAATTATTGTTCCTACTCGAGCACTGACATTCGGAAACAACAAAAATAATTAACTTATTCACCTCTCTATTTTGTGATTAATTCATGAGTGATTTTAATTGTAAATTTATAAGAGTACCAAATTATGCGTTAAATTTGAATAATTATGAAATCATTCTCCCCCTAAAATTGCATATGAAATGACAATAAATCACATAAATTTTAATCATGTTGCAAAAAATATCAAATTCTAACAAAGAAAAACTGTAACCTTAGCTATCGAAATCAAGTGCGTAAAAGAAACACTCACACTCAACAATAAAATGTTCAAACTAAATCAAAAAAATATCTAATACAAGTATCTACCAATAATTTCTCATCAAACAACAAAAATATACAGTTAGTTACTAATTTTCGGAAAAAAAAAAAATAAAGTTATTAATTTTACCATTTATTTGAATTTAAGATTATAAAATAAATAATTTTAAGATGAATTGAAAAGTAAAAACTTCCCAAAAAATTACTATTTGAATTAGTTTCATAATTTTAATTAGAAATATCCACATTTCAAAGTAAGCATGAAACAAGTTACCAAATCAGGTGTTATTAATAAAAATTTAATTCAATTTATTGTCACACAATTAATTAATTTCCAAGAAAACAACCTAAATTCTAGAAAAAAAAAAACAAATATCATTATTGTACTCCAAAAAAAAAACAAATATCATTATTGCATTCTATAAGTCTCGTATTCATAATATTATTGATTAAATACAATTATCCAATAGTCAAAATATAATATTTTTGACGCGTTTTAAAGAATAAATAGAAAGTGGGGAATTGAACAAAGACAGGAGAGGCTCAGACTTTCAGAGTATGCGACCATTGAGAGGTGGATGCAGCCATGCAACTTCCACATTATCTGCCAGTTTGTAGCTCATTTATTTAATTTGTACTTTCCCACTATTTTTTTTGTTCGGTCAAATTTTTAATTTTATATTTAATATATTTTAAAATTTTAGAAGTATCTAATTAGTCTCTAAATTTTTAATTTTACACTTAATAGATCATTGATGTAATCGACATTTTTCTAAAATTCATGAATTTATTAAAAATAAAATTAAAAATTTAGAATTCTATTAAATACAAAATTCAATTTTATGCCTACTTAATTTAAAAAATGTGGAATATGTCAGTAAGAGTCCGAAAACTAATTAAAATGTAGCACAAAATTGAAAATTCAAAACCTTATTTAACACTAAATTTATAACTTATCCTTATTTTATTGGTTTTTTTAATAATAATAATAAAATAAATAAATAATATTAGAGGGTCCCACACGCATTAACGTTCTTGGCTTTGTCTTGCTTTGTTTGACAGCAAAATTTGAGATATAAAAAATATATATATATATATATATAAATTACGCTTCTTTCTTCCTCAATGATTTGCCTTACCACAATGATGAGACGGATGTCCAAATCTGATTGGTCCACGTGGCGTGGAAATGGAATCGCACATGCAACCGTATCGGCCCCTCCATGTGCTCGAAGATTGAGGGAACAATTTTTTTTATTGTTTCGTATTGCTGTCAATTATATTCGTCTACGTCGTCAATTAATTTATTCTTTTATTTAATAAATTAGTAATGCTATGACCAAGCAATAGGGAGACGATAGAATTTCATGCTTATATAATACCAAAATTTTGCCAAGAAAATCGACTTGATTATTCCATTAAAATAAAGATTAAAAATTCATTAGTTATATAAATTCATAAGCGTCCAAATGGCCTCTTTTAATAAAATTATTCAAATCATTGTCATTAATTTTAGATCTATTTTGAAACCCACACTTCAAATACCTGTTCAAATAATACACATCAAATAAATGAACAAAAACGTCCCGCGTAAAATGTTACCTAAATAATTTATGAAAATTTAATACAAAGACAATGAAACTTTATGTGAAGTTCAAACACTAGATAAAAAAATAAATACAACTTAAAAGATCGATGAACATAGAATTTAACTCTAAAATAGACGAGTTGTTTGAGAACTAAAAACAGAATCAATGCATGGAAATAATGATAATAATAATAACAAAATAAGACTTAAAAAAAACCAATGTAATAACAAAATTATTAACTTTATGTTAATAATAATGAGAAGGTAGTAAATCTTTTAAACAGTTCAAAGTAAGCTCTATTAAAACGGCGTCGTTAAAAGAAGGTTCAGTTTCTAAAAATCTATAAGCCAACACATGGGCCACACAGAGAAACCTTGACAACAACCAGTGGCTAAGGGGAAACATCACACTTATTACCCACCATAACTCTAAATAATGAAGAAAAATGGAAGGTAAATATTTTAAATACAATGGGGGGGACTCTTCTTCTTCTTCTTTTTCCATTTTTTTTTTTTCAACTTTTACTTTTCTTTTAAAATTCAATTTTCAGCCTTGTAGCTGCAGTTTTGAGAAAAATGGAAAAGGGCCACTAGACTTGTGTAATCAGAATTTGACTCACCTAATGCCAGAGAAGTTGTGTGTTCTTATTTCCATATCTTGACAGATTTGTCGTGGCTCGCGGAGGCGATCATTCCCGTCACTGGTGATTGAGCCAACGACGAAATCATGCACTCGTGAGCAGGCATTGTCATACACTTGTTCTCAGCCATGTTCCACAGCTCCAATGACTGCAATTCATCAAATCAAATCGGGTTACAAATATAGAAAACAAATACAGCACCAATGTCAAACGACTCCCAATATCAACTTTTATATCGTTTACCGAGCCACATAAAATTTTCCTATCTTCTTCATACCGAAATGGGGGTCATTGTCATAAAATGTTCTCCCGGGGGAGATCGGCTCTTAATGCACGTCATGGTATAATTGGAAGGAAAGAGTACAGTAAAGTTAAGTAATGAGGAAGCAATGCATAATTGTAAGGCGAAGTATAACCTGGTAACCGCCGATGACCAAGAGTGAGGAATAGCTTGGGTGAAAAACGCAAGAATGGAACATATTTCCACTGGAACTGAGCTCGTGAATGCATTCTCCCGAGGCGATTGACCATACTCGAACAGAATCCCGACTAACAGATGCTAAATAATCTCCATTCGAATCCCAACAAACAGAATGTACATCTGACGAGTGACCCTGAAAAGGATGAAGATTATTCTCTCATCGGCCACTTGAATGTACTTGTAATAAAGTGGGAAGTTCTTATTTATCTAATTAATAACTTAGAAAAATAAGCATTGGAACTTTTTAAATATTTTTTTAATCCTTTTGTATTTATTATTGCAATGTCCAATTTGTAAAATTAAAGAACAAATATCTTAACTACATATTAAAAAAAAGAAGCTATGATTACAGCGTCAATCACGTGATTCAATCATTTATCAGAGATGGACCAAGTGGCAAAATCACTGCGTCGAAAAGGTATTAGATAAAGTGATCATCTCTCTTCATTCCTTTCTATTTTTATGGCTGATTGTTATAGTAGACTTCTTCACAAGAACCTCGAATAGGGATAATATACTGAGGGGCTAATAATGTGAGAAACAGCTCTCTCTCTCTCGAGATTTAAACTAGCTCCAATTTGCTGATGACAATAGTATCTTCACTTCTTTCAACAAGGAAAGGCAAGGCAAAATTTCTAAAGAAGCTTCGGGTTTATATGCCAATCGAGCAAAGTCTGAAATTGTTAAAACTAATTGCAATGATGAAGAAGTCAACTGTTTAGCAGCTTTTGTGGGTTGAGGTGTTGATCTTTGTAGGGATTTCCTTTAAATGGGACTCTTTCTGGGCTTGATTGAGAAGATTCAGACTGAGCTTCAAAGTTGGAAGACTCTCTTGAGAGGCCTCTCTCTCTTAAAAAAAATTATAACCCTAGAATTGGGGGTCCCACCACCACTAATCTAAGGGTACCCACGTCCACCCCAAGGCCTAGACCTGGGAGAAATCAAGGATTTTTTCTTATTAAGCTCACCTGAAGGTTTAAACATGTGGCCTCTAAGTAGGTATAACTAAAAGACTGCGTGCCCTTGCCAATGTGGCTGCCCCTTGGGGTCTTGAAAGGCCCCCCTCCTACAAAATGGCTTCGAAAATTTGACATTGAAGAGGGTGATGCTCTTGGCGGAACATGACAGTTGCTAAGTTTTGTGTTGCCAAAGGTGATCTGATTGGTAGTCGATCCCTAATACCACTGTGAACGTAGGAGACCATGGAGACATTCTTAAGCTTAAAGATGTCTTGGCATCTAGAGTTAGTTTTCCTATGGACAATGGTCTTAACATCAAATTTTGGGAGGATAGATGGAAGGGAAATAGTTCTCTCTCAACTCCCTTCCCTAGACATTATGCTATCTCAAAAGCGAAAATGTATTCACTGATCAAGTTTGGTACCCCTTCAAATGCATCATGGGACCTCAAGTTCAAAAGAAACCACAATAATGACAGAGACTTAAGATTTGATTTTTCTCATGGATTCTCACTGATTTTGATTTCAACCACCAAGACAATAGCTGGAACTGGACTTGAGATAGTTCTAGGAGTTTCAATTTCAAATCCCTCCTCCAAGAACTTAGCAAAGAAGTAACCTTTCTTAATCCAAATTTATGCAAATGGGTTTGGGAATATAGATATCCCAAGAAAGTGAAAATCACATTTGAATACTAACCACCCACCCTACCTAGAATTAAATGTTCTACGAGTTTCTTTGATAACCAAAATGTAGTAGGGTCAGGCAGTTATCCCATGAGAATAGTCAATGTCGCGTAAGTTGGCTCGGATAGTCATGCATATCAAAAACAATTTTTTTTTAAAAAAAACCATCTTTTCATACATTGTTCTATGGATTAATTACCAGTTTTGGCTCCATCTAACCACTCTTTTGGATGGATTGCCCTGATTTATAAAGATATCCAAGCCTGCTCCACTTCTTCCTAGGTGGTCACCCTTTCAAAAACTCTTTGAATGGTTTTTCTTTCTCCTTATGGACATTTTGGAACAAAAGGAGCCACCAGGTTTTTTGAATGCAGAAACTTCACACACTGTTTCAAGGGATAAAAACATTTTTGTGGCTGCCACTAAATGCAAACTTAGACCATTTTATAATTATAGTTTGACTACTCTTTGTACTAGTTGGCAATCTCTTCACAACATCACCCACTGGGGGAATTCTTGGTGTCCTCTTTTCTTCATTAGTTATGTGTTCCGTCCCCCAACTCGACACCCTAGAGCTCTTCTCCCTCGGGAAGGTCAAGATTTCATTCCAAAGAAGGTTAAATTTTTTGCTTGACAGGTTTTGCACGGGCAAGTCAACATCTTGGATCGGGTCTAGAGGTATTCTTCTTTTGTGTTGGGGAAGTAGTGGTGTTCTTTAGAGAGGTGTCGGAAGAACAAGATCACATTCTCTGGTCCTGTCAGTAGACTTGGGTGATTCAGAAGTCTTTTGGGACTTTGTTTGGGATCCGTTTGGATGGCCTTTCAAGGTGTATCTATGCTTGTCAGGTTTCTCTTGAATCCCCGTTTCGAGATAAGCGTAGATTCGTTTGGCAGATGTGTGTTTGTGGGCTCATTTGGGAATCTGGCTTGAGAGAAATAATAGGTTGTTTAGGGAAATTGAGAAGTCTGTAAGCGAAGCTTGGGAAAGTGTGAGGTTTAACACTTCCCTGTGGCCATCAATTACACTGTGTTTTTGTAATTATCAATTAGACCTCATTCTTTTAGATTGAAATGCTTTTTTGGGCTAGTTGGACGTCTTCTTTTTTGGGACTTTTTTTTTTGGATGCAATTTTTTCTCAATGAAAGTTGGTTTCTCATGGAAAAAAAAATCTCTCTGCAACAACTTTGGAAAGGAGATTTTCTCCCCTCCAATAATTTTCATTTTATTGATGAAATTGCTTCTTATCCCCCAAAAAATCTGCCATAATATCTATTAAGAGTTTTCCATTCCATTATTACAAGTTTCCTTGGTAACCAAATATAGTAGGGTCAGACAGTTGTCCCATGAGAATAGTCAATGTACGCGTAAGTTCGTTCAGATACTCATGAATATCAAAAATAAAATAAAAAACCATCTTTCCATCCATTGTTCTATGGATTAATTACCAGTTTTGTCTCCATCTAACCAACTCTTCTGGATGGATTGCCCTGATTTATAGAGATATTCAAGCCTGCTCCATTTCTTCCTAGGTGGTCACCCTTTCAAAAACTCCTTGAATGGTTTTTCTTTCTCCTTATGGACATTTTGGAACAAAAGGAGCCACCAAGTTTTTTGAATGCAGAAACTTCACACACTGAGTTAAGAGATAGAAACATTTTTGTGGCTGCCACTAAATGCAAACTTAGACCATTTTATAATTAAGAGTTTGACTACTCTTTGTACTAGTTGGCAATCTCTTCGTAATGTCACCCGCGCTCTTTTCTTCATTCGTTATGTGTTCTTTCTCCCCCAACTCGGCACCCAGAGCTCTTCTCAAGATTTCAATTCTAAAGAAGGTCAAATTTTTTGCTTGACATTTTTGCACAGGAAAGTCAACATCTTGGATCGAGTCTACAGGTATTCTTCTTTTGTGTTAAGGAAGCAGTGGTGTTCTTTATGCAGAGAGGTGTCGGAGGACCAAGATCACATTCTCTGGTTCAGTCAATAGACTCGGGTGATTTGGGAGAGTTTTGAGACTTTGTTCTGGGTGTATCTATCCTTGTCGAGTTTCTCTAGAATCCCCCATTTCGGGATAAGGGTAGATTTCTTTGGTAGACGTGTGTTTGTGGGTCCATTTGAGGGATTTGGCTTGAGAGAAATAACAGGTTGTTTAGGGAAATTGAGAAGTCTGTGAGCGAGGTTTGGGAAAGTTTGAGGTTTAAGACTTCCCTGTGGGCGTCAATTACACTGTGTTTTTGTAATTATCAATTAGACCTCATTCTTTTAGATAGGAATCCTTTTTTTGGACTAGTTGGATGTCTTCTTTTTTGGGACTTGTTTTTTGGATGCCCTCGTATTCTTTCAATTTTTTTCTCAATGAAAGTTGGTTTCTCATAAAAAAATCTCTCTGCAACATCTTTGGAAAGGAAATTTTCTCTCCCCCTCCTATCATTTTCATTTTATTCATGAAATTGCTTCCTATCCCCCCAAAAAATCTACAATAATATCTATTAAGAGTTTTTCATTCCATTATTTAATAATAGCTTTTACAACAAAAAAATAAAAAAAGATCATTTCCTATTACATTACATTAAAAAAATATAATAACTATAATTTGATATGCTATTCTATTATCAGATTAAACTCAATCTTCTATGGGCATGGCATCATAAGAAAATATTTTATTATTAATCCTACTAAATTTGTAAGCAACACAAATTGTAAATTATCGATAATGATGCAAATGAAAGGGGAAATTAGAATCAGACTTTACATTCATCTAATTCTTATCACGTTCAGTTTTAAAAAATGAGGAATCAAGATGTCATAAAATTTTGATATTACATAATTCTTTCTCCCGAAAATGAACAAAGTAAATGAAAGAAAAATGGAAAGAAAATAAATTATGGTCTAAAAAGTAATCTTATATGAGTATGGGGGGGTTTTCTTAAAAAAATAATAATAATTAAGGTGAAAAAACCACATACAATCTTAATCTTAAATTTCAATTTGAAATATCAAAAGAATTTTGTCCAGGATTGCATAATTTTGCTACTACACTAGTTTTGAGAG
>JAOANK020775661.1:0-10823 GCA_026257165.2 Telfairia occidentalis | reverse complement strand
TTTATTGAATAAATAATTTGTTTACAATAATTACAAAAATTACGAAACTCACGAGATTTAGGGCACCAACCCTAACATACACACCCTCCAACCAGTCATTGTCCTAGTAGGAATAAGTTCGTTGGCTTCATTCGTGATCACTATCATTCCTCCTTCCTTGGGCACATACTGAACATGACTTATCCAATTACTGTCTACAATAGGATAAATGATTCCACGGCCTAACCATTTGATGACGTCTTTCTTCACAATTTCTTTTATGACTAGATTCAACCTTCTTTGTTGCTCTACAAATTTAAAATTTGCATCTTCCAAATTAATCTTATGCATATAAAAAGATGGGTTGATACCTCGAATGTGTGCTAGTGTCCAACCAATTGCCTTCTTGTATTACTCTAGCAATTGAATTAATCAATCTTCATTGTCTTCCAATAAATTTGCTGCAATAATGATTGGTAATGTTTCTTTCTCACCAAGATAAACATACTTCAAATGCGATGGCAATGCTTTCAACTTCAACTATGGTGGTTCTTCAATAGATGGCTTTATGGGTGGAGATTTCCTATCATTCAGATCAAGAGATTCAAATGTGTTTTTTGTAATAAGAAATCTAGCATACCTCTGTGTTTGCTATCTTAGAAGCATTGCTCTCACAAATTGTATCCAAGAACACAGCATCCCAAACTGATGAATGTGTTGTTCTTGCAATTATATTTTGAATACGCATTCCTCCAACAATTGAATTGTTGAACATTCCTCAACTTCTGCATGGCATCGAACACACTAAACCTTACTTCTAAGTCATGAACTCTCATGGTCAACTCTTCTTTTTGAACATCGATCAATGTCCTTCATGTGGCTAGGAAAGGTCTTCCCAATATTATAGGCACATCCTTATGAGCTTTGTAGTCCAAAACGATGAAATCAGCTAGAAATATGAACTTGTCAACTTGCACCAGAATATCTTCAATCTTAACTTTAAGATATGTAATTGACATGTCAGCTAGTTGGAGTGTGATAGTGATAGGTCTTGCTTCTCCCACTCCTAATTTTTTTTTTTTTATGGATAATGACATGAGATTGATACTAGCTTCAAGATCACATAATGCTCTTCCCAATTTTTTTCCTCCAATCAAGACAGGAATGGTGAATGATCCAGGATCCTTAACCTTTGGAGGTAGCCTATTTTTTCAAATGGCATTCCACTCTTTAGTTAAAGAAACTGTTTCATATTTTTCTAACCTCTTCTTCTGAGTCAAAATATCTTTGAGAAATTTCGCACAATTTGGCATTTCTCCAGGAGCTTCTACTAGCAGTATGTTTATGTGAAGTTGTTTGAGTACTTAAAAGAATTTCTTAAACTGGACTTCTTGAGCTTTCTGCTTGAATCTTTGCGAACATGGAGGTGGTGGAGGTTTGAAAGGAATAACAGGGGTAGACTTTTGAGGTTCTGCAGGTTTTGCTCTAGGAACATCCTCTACTTCATCTTTTTCTTCTGCTGTTTCTTCAAACTTCACCTTGTTGCTCATGCTCTCTTGCTGCTCAGCAAAATTCTCATTCACACTCTTTTGTGGTGGCAAAGAACTTGCTCTAGCCAAGGGTTTTCCACCTCTGAGTTCTATTACCTGCACTTGCTCTTTACCTTCCCTTCTAGGATTTTCAATGTGTACAAGAAGTTGTCCTTGAGGTCGAGTCCTTAACTCACTTGCCAATTGTCTAATTTGCATCTCTATGTTCCTCAATGACGCTTGTTGGCTTTAAATAATGCATCATTTTTAGCCATGGAAATCTTCATCAAATTTTCCAATGAATTACTAGAATTTTGTTGGGGTAACAGTCTATCCTGTTGCAGCACAAATTGCTAATTTTGCTTCCCAAATCCAGGTGGATGGCTTTCCTTCTACTGTGCTGGAGGATCATGATGATTTCCTTCTTGATTCTAGGAAAAATTAGGATGATTCCTCCACCCAGAATTATAAATGTTAGAATGTGGATTATTTTTGCTTATATAACATATTGATATTGGATTGCTGGGGCAAAATTCATAAGTATGCTCTTCTCCACAGGAAACACATGACCCCATTATAACTTGATTCACAGTAGTGTTCTATTGTGTGACATTCCCCAAAGGTAGAGCTTTTATCATGTTGTTCAGAGAGGCAATGTCTGCCCTAATGGATGTTAGTTCATCAACTTCTATCCCTCCTTGTGGTTTTCTTCCTGGATTGGTTCTGAAGTCAACCATTCACAATTATTGGTAGATACCCTTTCCAAGATTTCATATGCTTCATTATAAGTTCTTCATAGTAAAGCATCATTTGCTGGAGCATCTACCATGCTCTATGTAGTTGAATTTAAACCATTGTAAAATGTCTCTAGTTGAACACAATAAGGCAAACCATGGTGAGGACACGTTCTAAGGAGCTTTTTATATCGTTTTCATGCATCACTAAAGGGTTCATCCACATAATGCTTGGAAGAAAAAACTGCTTCTCTTAACTTCGCATTCCTCGTAGGTGGGAAATATTTACTAAAAATTCTCTCTGCTAATTCTTTTTTTTTTTTAAAAGGACTCTCTCTGCCAATTCATTCTAGGTGGTAATGGATCTTGGAGCAAATGTTGAGAAGATGGCAGGTGGTAATAGAGCCAAGATTGAAATCATTGAGAAGATGGAACCACCAAATTCTGTTAAGAAAATTAAAAGTTTCCTTGGTCATGCGGGTTTTTATCGTAAGTTCATCAAGGATTTCTCTAAAATCTCTAAACCTCTTTGCATGTTATTTGAAGCTAACAGATCTTTTGAGTGTGATGCAGATTGTTTAAAAGCTTTTCAGGTGTTGATGAAGGCATTAACCATTGCGCCAATCATTTCATCGCTCAATTGGAGATTACCCTTCGAGTTGATGTGTGATGCAAGCGATTAAGTTGTTGGAGAAATGCTAGGACAAAAGCATGACAATATGATTCATCCGATTTATTACACCAGCAAAACTTCAAATGAAGCACAATTGAATTACACAACTATAGAGAAGGAGGTTTTAGCAGTAATTTTTTTCTTTTGAAAAGTTTAGATCATATATGGTAGGTTCTAAAGTTATTGTTTTTACAAATCATGCAACAATTCGCTACCTATTGGCAAAGAAGGATGCAAAGCCAAGACTTATCAGATGGATGCTTCTACTGCAAGAGTTTTACGTGCAGATTAAAGACAAAAAATGTTTGGAGAACTATGTTACAGATCATTTGTCAAGAGTTGAGCAAACAAAAGAAATGTTGCAGCAACCAGAAATCCAAGATTGTTTTTCTAATGAGCAGTTGCTTACAGTAGCTCAAATTATAGATGTTGAATTACCATGGTCTGCATGTATTGCTATCTATTTAGTCACAGGTTTATTACCTCTTGAATTGACGAAGCAACAACTAAAAAATTTCTTCATGATGTGTGCTTTTATTTTTTAGATGATTTGTTTGTCTACAAATAGTGTGCTGATAGAATAGTACGAAGGTGCGTTTCTTAGTCAGAAGTTCCAGCTATACTGGAGCATTGTCATACAACACCATATGAAGGACATTTTGGAGGGAAACAAATCGCAGCTAAAGCATTGTAATCAAGATACTTTTGGGCATCAATGTTCAAAGATGCCTACCTATTTAGTAAGACATGTGAGAAGTGCCAAATGAAGGAAATTTAGGAGTTAAGGATGAGATGCCACTAACGTTTATTTTGAAAATAGAGCTATTTAACATTTGGGGGATTGATCTTATGGGACCTTTCCCCCATGAAACAGTAGCTCTTACATTTTGCTAGATGTTGACTATGTGTCAAAATGGGTGAAAATAATTGCTTGTGCCTAGAATGATGCTAAAACAATTTCACAATTCCTTCAAAAGAATATTTTTACTCGTTTTGGAACTCCACGAGCTCTAATAAATGACGAGGGATCTCATTTTATTAATAGGATCCTAAGTAATTTATTAGCAAAGAATGGTGTTAAGCACAGAGTGTCCACACCTTATCACCCACAAGTCAATGGTCAAGCTGAGGTTTCTAATAGGGAGACTAAGGGAATCTTAGAGAACATTGTTAACCCATCTAAAAAAGATTGGTCTTTTAGATTACCAGAAGCTCTTTAGGCTTATTGAACTGCATTTAAGACACCTTTAGCAATGTCTCCTTACAGGTTGGTCTATGGATAGGCATGTGGTTCTAGAGTTGGAGCACAAGGCTTTCTAAGCTCTAAAGAAACCAAATTTTGACACCACAGCAGCTGGAGCATTGAGATTTCTACAGTTAATTAATTAAAAGAGCATCGCCATTTTTCTATGAGAATGCAAAAATCTACGAAGAGAAAACTTAAGTATGACATAATAGGTAATTGATTCCAAAGCATTTTGAGAAAGATCAACAAGCGTTGTTGTACAACTCAAGACTTAAACTTTTTCCTAAAAAATTGAAGTCTCGTTGGTCAGAACCTTGCACTATTTTGGAAGTATTCCTAACTGGAGCTAGGGGTACAAGCTCAAACTGCCAAAATTGACTAAACTGACAAAATCGACTGAAACCAACGTCGATTCATTTTGTAATTAGTTCGGGTTGGTAGTTTCGATTTTTGTACAGAGAAAACTAATCAGATTTACTCGGCTTTAGGTTTTGCATGACCTAAACCGACTAAACCCAAATCGACCGACTATTTATATTAATAGGCATAAAATATTACAAAAAGTGTGTAGTATCATAAATGGTTGAGTAATTCCTTTGGTAAACTGGAGAGCGTAGGAAAAATTTGATCGTAACGTAGTTGGTTGCCTATTTCCCTCTGTAATTAAGAACGTGTGAGTTCAAGCCTTAGTAAATGCAATTTTTTCCTCACATTAGTTAGAAATGTTGAACCGCCAGACCAAACTGATTTAGTTCGAACGGTTCAATTGATTTAATTGACTGATTCAATTTGGTTCTTGATATTTCTTTAATATTCTAATCGGTTCGGCTATGTTTAAGGGTCAAATCGAGTTGAACCGAACCAATTACACACATACATGGAGCTGTCATGTTGAGAGACGAAAAAGATGGAAAGAAGACCTTTATTCGAGAAAATGCTTTTCTCTTGTTGCTATCATTTGACATGAGTAGAATGGTTGCAGGAGCAATATCTAAGCATTACGATGAACATTTTCGCTCCCTCTCTAATTTTGATTTTTTTTCATTTGTTTTATTTTAGTAATAATTTTCGTTAGAATATTTTGAATTTGAAGTTGATTTATTTTTCTTAGGTGAGATTTAATTTCATAGGAATTCGATTTATTTATTCCGTATATTTTATAATTTGAAAAGAAATTTCAGTTTTAATTTTAAGATTCATTTTTTAATTTGAAAATTAAATTTGAATTAAGAATTTTATTAGTGCAATATTCAAATTCAAAAATAATAAAATAAAATACAATTTTAATTTAATTTTTTACAATTATCTCTACTTAAATCTGCCAAATTATATTCTATAGATAATTATATCAAAGAAAAAAGGAGATTCGCAGGATTCGAGGCAGCATTGATATTGAGGAGAGAGAGCAAATAATAAAATAAAATACCTGTCATAATTAATGCCCTAACGTCTTTTACAAGAATCAGAAATTGTGACAAAGCAGTAAAATCAAAAGAGATTCGTTGCAATATTTTATTCCAAGAAAAATTGATTTTGCATGGGATCAATTAAGAATTTTTTCTAAATAATCTTTGCATAGGTTGCTAATTTACCCGGGTGAATTCTTGCTATTTATATTAATTAACTTCATCCTCTTCTTCATCTTTTACCCTAATTACTTTCTTTCTTTCTTCTGCACAAAAACCCTTGAGCAAGCAAAAAATAATGGATGCCAAGATCAAAACCAAGAAGCTATGAGTCTTCGATGGAGACCACTTGCTCGATGCTCTTGCATCTTCTCAAGTATAAGAACAAGTTCACCCACCCACTCAACCGAAGAAATAAAAAACGAAGAAAGCCATGGAAGTTGCAGCACCTCTCTCTATGGTCGAAGTTCAACCCATTATCAAAGAAGTCTTGGATGTGGTCCAAGCTATTGCTCAAGAAGGCAAACCTTCTACACCAATCATTGAACTAGATGCACACCCGAAGGTAGAATGAGAGGCCCAGCTTGATGAAGAACAAGATGTCGTACTACCCACTGTAGAGGAACAGCAGCAGGAGGAACCAACAGTAGAAGAAGAAGTGGCGACAGAATACCCTATTGAAGAAACGCCCACTGAACCATCTCCTAGTACGCTAAAGAAGAAGAAAACCGAGAAAAAGAAGAAGCTGACACTGCTAGAAGTATAGAAAGTCGAAACCCCCACTGTCAAAAGAGCTAAAGAGAAAGTGAAGGAGCCTCTGTATGAGACAGTTTTGGAGTGCTTAATCAATGACGCCGCACACGAAAGATATCAGAATATCAAGAAAACGGACTTTTTACTTGAACGCGGATTTCTAGAGCCCTTTAATGATCTTCCAAGATACATCTCTACAAGTATCATTAACCACTCATGGGAAAACTTCTGCAGGGAACCTGAAGCTTCATTGTCGGGATTGTTTTAGGCAAATCTAGATGAGATCATTGGGCGAGGTGCTCCTGTTGATTTCTCCCCAGGTGCTATTAATAGTATATATCATCTGCAGGATTTTCCACATGTAATGTATAATAAAATTATCATTGCGCCTTATCAAGAACAACGGAATGTAGCCATTAGGGTGGTCGGTATTGACAGAGCTCAATCGCAAGTATCTTCCACCAGTGCACATACCTTTCAATCAACTATTTTAAAGATGGAGGTCAATGTATGGCTATCACTCTTGAAGACCAAATTGCTTCCAGTCACCCATGACTCCACAATTAAGAAAAATCGAATTCTCCTTGTTTTTGCTATAATGCTCCGCAACCTTAGCATCGATGTGGGAAAAATAATTGCACATAAATTTACCTCTATGTGAAAAAGAATGTAGGTAAATTATTCTTCCCTAATACTATCACAATGCTATGCAAACTGGCTAGCGTACTAATCTATTCGAAGGACATCCCCTTATTTGATAACGGTGATATTGATACGGCGAACTTAATACATCTACGAAGGAATAAAATTTTGCCCAGGCAAAGAGGAGGCTTGTTAGCTGGCATGTATAAACTATTGGAGCAATAAGACCTTCTGATGAGCAGTATAGAATTTCAAGAGTGAAACTCCAGACTTTCTAGAACTATGCTCACGGATATGATCATGGTATTAAGGAAGCCTTATGTGCCAATTTTGCGAAGCCATACTGTGCCTTCCCGCCCTTCCCTAATGACTTGATGAACCTTTGGATTCTACCCCCCACTCTGATAGTGCATGGTGACGCTACGGAGGATCAAGACACTGTTTTTGAAGATTAATAATTTAGAGGGATGTTGGTTGTCCCTACTTTTCTATCTTTCCTTGTTCGTATTTACTTCTATTGTTTTTAATTTTTCTGCTTCTGCTCTGCTGGCATTATGTTATCAAATTTTTTATTTCAATCTACTGGAAACCCGTACTCATTTTGTACACCATTGCACTTTGATAATGAAATATCTATTTGGTTTGGGGCAGTTTTTGTTATGATGCAACATTCTGACTCTTTTCTTTAGGATAACATGACTTTAACTGAGCAAACCTTGATCCAGCATTAGTAAAATTTGATTTACCTTTTAGTGAGAGAAAATATTTGACTAGTATGGGAGCCTTAGTTTCTGTTTCTCAGGGTTGAATACTTATTGCCTCAAACTCTTTCGGCACAACTAAGTTCACTTATTTTGCCTAGTCTTAAGAAACTGCTTTTGGTCTGATTAGTCCTTGAGGAAACTTTGCTCCAGCAATTTGAGGATTATTTTGTTTGCCAAATCAAAATTTGTCTAAGAGTATTTAGACTAATTTTAGTGATTCTCCCCTTCACCTTTATAGTCCAGTACATTGGGAATAATGCGCATTTTATGTTTGGAGATGTTGCGTCAATTTTGGTCCTTTTTGAACCTTAATAAATTATCCTAAAATTGTAAAAGTACATTCAGCTATTTTTGGTAGTACACTCCCCTCCCTTTAGACACATGTGTTCTTCCTGAAAAATCAAGACAAAGGTGAATATTAAAAAAAATTAGAAAAAGGGAATTACGATGGATGAGTGTTGCCTGAATGTTACTATGTCTTTAGAACATGAATGAAATTCTTGATAAGTGCTAAGTCTTGTAAAAGGCTATGACTTGAAGGGAACAAACTCTTTGCTGTGTAAAAATGTTTTGAAAGAGCATTCTGTGAGCAATTTGTGTAAACTTGAATCTAGGATATCCGAAGATAGGATAGACAAGGGAATAGAATGAGAATCTATTCGAGGGATTGTACAATAGAGTTGATGACTTAAAAATTAGCTAACTAATAGTTAAGAATAAGCGAAATTTGTGTCATGTTCAGAAAAATGAAGAGAAGGTAAGCGATTGACCTAAAGGAGACATGAGATAGCTTGATAGTTGATAGTCTTTCATTGAATTGTTTATCTAACTCTGCTACAGGATTTTGGTTGCTCGAGCAATCTTTTTGATCCATCAGAAGTCTAAAGCATTACTCGAGGAGAGCAATAGTTCAGATACCCACCAAAAATTGAGGAATGTTCAACAATTTTATTGTTGGAGGAAACTGTATAAGATGCATTTAAGACAAAATTACAGGAGCAGCATATTCAGCAGTTTGGGGATGATATGCCAATGGATGAAGAATGTGAATTCAATTGTTTTGAGACAGCAAATATTGAGGTATGTAAGATCGCATATGATAAGAAAACATTTGAAACTTCTGATTTGAATGACAAGAAATCTCTACCTATAAAGGCATTTGTTGAGGAACTACCATAGCTAGAGTTGAAATCATTGCTTTGCAGTTAAAATATGTTTATCTACGTGAGAAAGAAACATTGCCAATCATTATTTCAGCAGATTTTACTGTCAGACGATGAAGATCGATTAATTCAATTGTTGAAGCAATATGAGAAGGCAATTGGCTAGACTCTAATAAACATTCAAGATATCAGCCCGTCTTTTTGTATGCATAAGATAAATTTGGAAGAAGGAAATTTTAAGTCTGTAGAGCAACAACGAGTATTGAACCAACTATGAAAGAGGTTGTGAAGAAGAAGTCATCAAATGGTTAGACGCTTGAATTATTTATCCTATTGCAGATAGTAATTGAGTCAGTCCTGTTCAGTATGTGCCCAAGTAAGGAGGAATAGTTGTGATAACAAATGAAGCCAATGAACTTATTCCTACTAAGACAGTGGCAGGTTGGATAGTATGTATGGATTACAGGAAGCTAAATACAGCTACATGTAAGGATCACTTTCCTTTACCTTTTGTTGACGAAATGTTGGATAGGCTTGTAGGTCAGGCTTACTATTACTTTTTAGATGGTTATTTCTATTATAACCAGATTAGTATCGCCCCTGGTGATCTCAAGAGAAAACCACATTTCCTTGCCCCTATGGTACATTTTCATTTAGAAGGATGTCCTTTGGTCTCTACAATGCTCCAACAACTTTTCAGAGGTGTATGATGGTTGTTTTCTCTGATATGGTTAAATCAATCATGGAAGTATTTATGGATGATTTTTCAGTCTTTGGGAGTTCATTCACCACCTGTTTACATAATCTAGGTAGAGTTTTAAAGAGATGTGAAGAGACAAATTTAGTTTTGAATTGGGAAAAAAGTCACTTCATGATGAAGAAATGCATTGTTCTCAGCCATAAGATTTTTGAAAAAGGAATAAAAATGGATAGAGCCAAGATTGAAATCATTGAGAAGATGGAACCACTAACTTTTATTAAGGGAATTAGGAGTTTCCTTGGCCATGCAAGTTTTTACCAAAGGTTCAGCAAGGATTTTCTAAAATCTCTAAGCCTTTTTGCATGTTATTAGAAGCTAACAGATCATTTGAGTGTAATGCAAAAAGCTTTTCAGGTCTTGGGCATTAATTACCGTGTCAATCATTTCTTCACCAAATTGGAGTTTACTCTTCGAGTTGATGTGTGATGCAAGCGCTTATGTTGTTGGAGCAATGCTATGACAAAAGCACAACAAGATGATTCATCTAATTTATTACAACATTAAAATGTTAAATGAAGTACAACTGAATTACACAACTACAAAGAAGGAGCTTTTAGTAGTAGTTTTTTGCATTTGAAAATATAGACCATATCTAGTAGGTTTTAAAGTTACTATTTTTACAGATCATACAACAATTTGCTACTAGTTGCCAAAGAAAGATGCAAAGTCAAGACTTATCACATGGGTGCTCCTACTACAAGAGTTTAACTTGAAAATTAAAGATAAGAAAAGTTTGAAGAATTATGTTGCAGATCATCTTTTAAGAGTTGAGCAAACAAAGGAAATGTTGCACAGCCAGATATCCATAATTGTTTTCCATATGAACAGTTGTTTACAGTAGCTCAAATTACAGATATTGAAATTCTTGGTTTGCAGATATTGCTAACTATCTAGCTGCTGGGTTATTTCCTCCAGAATTGACAAAGCAACAACTAAAGAAGTTTCTTCATGATATTCACTTCTATTTCTAGAATGATCCATTCATTTGTCTATAGGTAGTGTGCTGATGAGCTAGTGAGAGGATGTGTTTCTCAATCAGAGGTTCCAGCTGTGCTAAAGCTTTGTCATATTGCACCCGAGGGAGGACATTTTAGAGGGCAAAGTGTTGGGGTTGATGCCCTAAACCTTCGTGGTCTTGTAATTTTATTCAAATTATTTATTTAATAAAATAAGA
>JAOANK020775243.1:0-10824 GCA_026257165.2 Telfairia occidentalis | reverse complement strand
CGTAGCAGAATAAGGATCTATACACTCTAATTAGCTCAAAATAATTATGGGGAACTCAAATCCAAGTAGTGATGTATAATGAAACTATTTCAAGATTGGAGACAACTTTGAAGAGAAATGGATCATATTTCATTATCGATGGAAATGTGAAACCAATGTCAACCAACATATTGAGTTATCTTTATCAAATGTTACTGAACTTCGAAAGTGCAGTGAAATAATTTCAACTATGAAATTGACCCACAAATTCATTGATTTCAATATGATGAATTCCTTGGGTGAAAAGGAGATAATAGGTATGTTTTTTGTTTTAATTTTAAAATATTAGGAGAAATTTATTTTTATTTAAGTCAATATATTTTTTGGGATAGATGTGATTGGAATCTTCAGTACCATGAAGCCAATTATAAATATCAAGAGCAAAAAAATGAGGGTCGAAGCATAAAAAAGAGAGATTATTTTAATCAATTCAAGGTATGAACCTTTATATTTCAATTAAATCTTGTAGAGTGTTATATCTTAATATTCGAAATAAAATTTACTCAATTCCGTTTTTGATAGACTTCATTTCAATTTTTCTCTTAAAAAAAATAATGTTTTTTCCCTTTATTAACACTCTGTTTGGCGTCAAAAAAGTTTAAAAAAAAAAATTGTAATTCTATGATTTGAAATTCGAGAAATTATTTTAAATTCTTCATCCTATTTGGAATGAAAAGAAATTGAAACAATTGTATTTAAATTTTGTTGTTTGGATGTTCACGGAAAAGAAAAGAAAAGAAAATAAATTAAATTACTAATATAGGTTTCTAATCTTGATTTATTAATTAAAATTAAAATATGACAAAGTTAAATATGTAATTTAACTAAAATTTTATGAAAACTTTCAAAATCTGACCATTTTAGTGAGGAAAATTTTTATATAAAAGTACGATTTCAAATCACATAAAATTTCGAATCATGCAGTTTCTTGTGATAACAAACACAAAATTCATTTGAAATTCGTAAAAAATTGAAATCCCTCAAAATCTTAGGTTTCAAGCATAAATTATTAATATTTGAATGTTTTCTTTTTCAATTTTGGATTTGGATACCCTATTTTTTAGTTTTGCACCCACTTATTATTCATTAAATCTACTAGCAAAGACAATTACCAAAGATGTTAAGCCCCCGCCCCTTTAAGAAACCAACTTAAATGTGACTATTTTTTTAAAAGGATTTTGGATACCATATTTCTTTGTTTTGTACCCACTCACCATTCATTAAAACCCACTAATAAAGAATGTTAAGTCTATGAAATTTCTACAATCCTCTATCACAAACATTTTTCCAATTTCAAATAGTCTTGAAAGTATGGAGATAGGTTTACGGGGAGATTTAGCAGAAAATAAGGGACAATTACTTGACGAAATTTACAAAAGACCAATTAGGGTTTTCAACAATGTTAAAATGGACTTCTATGAAAGTAATTATACAATTGATTAACATATGCATTATATATTTTTTAAATATATATCTTTACAATGTATGTTGTGCTCTTTAATATATGTTACAAATCAATTAATCAATATATATTCAAAGTTCTTTCATCCTATCCATATGCATTATTTATATTTAATATATTGGATTTCCTCTTTTGACTTGGTTATTGTTACAGGCAATTCGTATTAAAGCATCCAGTAATGATCGCTCTTCCACGCCTGTAACGCCTCAAGCCCAAGATTTGGCACCTACTGGCTCCAGCATTCCCCTACAACCTGGCCACGCTACCTACTTGACCTAAGCTACTTGCGATAGTGAAGACTGCCCCCACAGACCAACATAGGTCCTTCCAGCATGTTTTATCCTCACTCACAAGCTTCCTAGGTAAATTTCCTATGAGGTCACTCAACATAAGATTGCTCCAGGCCTATGTCGAATAGGCATGTGAGTGAGAACAAAGGATGCTGAAAGGATCTGTGTCGGTCTGTGGGACAGTCTTCACTCTCGCAAGTAGCTCAAGTCAAGTAGGTAGCGTGGCCAGGTCGCAGGGCAATGCTGGGGCCATTAGGTGAAGAATCCTGGGCTTGAGGTGTTACAATGCCTCAAACCAATTTCTCAACTATTAGTTTATAAATATGTAATTTACTGTTTCATAATAGACATGTACTTTCCATCTTATCCTTTAATTTTAATATCCATAACACCAAATATAAATATTCAACTTTTAACATTTTTTTACCTTTTCATCATGAGTTTAAGAAAAGTTAGAATGTGAAAAGTTGTGTCAATGCATTTATCTTTAATTATATTTAATGATGAAAATTCCCAAGTATTGTAACTCTTTATCTCCAAAAAGAAATTATATAAAGACTCTCTTAAAAAAAAATTACAGTATTCTCTATTCTTCTTAAGGTTTGTTTTTCTTTTCTTTTTTTCTTTAAAAAATTATTACTATTCATTGTTATGTTTTATTTTATCATTTTTGTTAAATTGCTTAATCCAACATTCACTAATCGTCTATAGTGCAATGTCTCCTTAATTTTTAATTAATTCATATTATGAGTTGTTTGAACTAATTAAGTGACTAAGTTTTATTTTTTATTTTATGTGTTGGAAGAGGAATTTATAAGTAGTGTTTAGTTAATTAAAGGAAGAGTTTTATTTTGGTAAAAGTTGGGAAAAAAAAACTTAAATTAATGGCATTCTTGTAAATTAGAGGACTTAGGGCTAGGGTTGGGGGTTGAGATGAACTTTATAAATGTATTATTAGGGACCCTAGTCGCCAAACCCTTTTCCTATTCCCAAAAAGAAAGAGGCCATCTTAATTTTTCCCCTCTTTTTCTTCCCTTGTCAAGCCAAAAGAACCTATCCTCCCCAAAATTTTTCTTCCTCTCATACACAACTTCCTCCCTCACGTTCACATCTTCCCTAGACGATAGTAGTAGGCAGCGGCGATAGTGACTGGCGATAGTAGCAGTGGCTGCGGTAGGTGGCCAACAAGGTGTTTTTCTTCCTTCTCCTCAATTTTCCCCTACTTCTCTTGCTCCATTTGGGTTCAAATTTTGAGGACGACTTCTTTATCACTTGCTCATATCCCAACCAGAACAGGTAAGGCATAAGAGTTCTCAGGCTTCGTGTTTTCCTGAATTTTTCCCGATTTAACCATGTTTTCCCTCTTTTCTCTGTCCTTAAGGAGGTGTTTTCAAAAAAATGAAAGGTCGAAAAGCGCCACGAGGTCGAGATCTACACATTGGTTTAATCGACATCGTGATCGGAGCGGCAATGAGGTGGCACGCGCGGCTGAAAGAAGCAGAGACGCGACACATGTATCACACGCGCCAAGCTTCTTCGTGCGAGTGGCGGTGCGTTTAGTCTCCGAGTGGGGTGATTTCGACAGCGTTGAACTCCTAACGGTGAGTAGATTCCAAAACTGGTCCCTAATGGTCCATTTGAGGTGGCACGTGGGGGACACTTACCCGACGGCGGCGGCGCATGAGTTATGGTTGGTCCATAAAGGGCAGTGTCTTCCTAGTGTCATTTGCCCCTTGAAAACCCAAACTTTCCATTTCAATTATTGATTATTTGGAATTTAGAAAATAATAAGAGTATTTTTGGAATTTTGGACCTAGGTTGCTTAAGGAATCTAATACTAGTTTGTCTTGGAGTTACCTATTGTTTTTCTTAAGAATTGAGGTAAGTGACTTGCCCCTGGATAAACCATTGGACTAGGTCGGTAAATTGTGTGAATTGATGATGTATGTGTTAATTTTGCTTATCTTATGTTGTTTGAGAAATTGAGCATGATAGACGTTAGTGTGATGAGCATGCTAGTATTTGGCTATTTTTGTGGATGTTATATGCCTTGGTATCAATTATCGTGCTTTATGGATGCTAGGAGCATTGTTGAAATATTGCATGTTGGATGCCTTGAGGTTTTGGATTATGTAATAAGTGTATGGGACGTATGTATAATATAGTTGTGTTGCATGTCATGTGTAGAAGTTATACTATCTTTGCTTAGTGTTGTGTGTGAGGACCTTCATGAGATGTATACTCCGCTTTGTGCTGCTCTGTGCTGTAAGGTTCTTTGTGAGATTTTTTATCTTTACTTAGTGCTGTAATGAAAACCTCCATGAGATACATTCTATGTTTTGTTCTGTTGTGTGCTTAATTGAGGTGCCTCGAGATGGTATACCCTTGTGAGAGTCTCATATGAGCTTTATGATTGTGTGAGTGTGCATGTCCAACCTCAGAGTTGGAGTTACTTACTGGATATATTTTATACTCAACCTTTTCCCTTTCTTTTCTTTTAGGTAAGGAGAAAACCTACCGATGTGGCTGGCGAGAATGGAGTTGTGATTAGGCCCTGGGCATGAGCTAGTCTTTTGCATTTAGACATTTCATTGTTTTAAATTCAAGATTTTAAATTGTGTT
Organism: Telfairia occidentalis; assembly: GCA_026257165.2. Lineage (NCBI taxonomy): Eukaryota > Viridiplantae > Streptophyta > Magnoliopsida > Cucurbitales > Cucurbitaceae > Telfairia > Telfairia occidentalis. Next base: position 6,411 of record JAOANK020775243.1, on the reverse strand, counting down.
CAAACTTGCATTTACTTCCGTTGCATTTATTTTATCTTCTTATTTTAATTTATCTTAAAATAAGAAAATCAGGATACCAATATATTCTGTTAAGTTTGAACTTACTTTATTCTTTTCCTTATGAAGGCTGTTTTGAGTTGAGTTACTTAGAAAAAAAATTTGTTTCGAACATGCATGCTTGTAGTAGCCCTAGATAATCTATGTCTAAAAGTCAGGTTGTTACATATAGTATATAATCTTAATCTCTAATATATTAAATCTTCATGTTTATCTTTATGTTTACTATATTAAATTAAAAATGATAAACATAGAGAATCTTTGTTGTTGCCCAACTCTACTTTGGTTTAGAGGGCATTTCGTTTTTCCCTCTCTCTTAAAGTAAACGCAAGGAAGATGTAGTATTTTCTTTGGATAAGTACATAGTAGGCCCATTTTAAGGAAGATGTAGTATTTTCTTTGGATAAGTACATAGTAGGCCCATTTTATATAAACCCATTTCACAAAAGTCTAAGATCCTATAATATTTTCACAAAAGTCCTCTAGCCCAAATTCATCATTATAAAAAAATAGGTAATTTACCTATTTACCCATCCACTACGACGTCATTAAATTGAGAGGGAAAAACAAAAAAAGAAAATGGCCACGCATGCATCTGGAACGACGAAAATTAATGAATTTTCCCAAATCATTTGCAAAATCCTACTCCACATTTGGTATTCTTCTGCGATTCATTTGCAAATGTTGTGGGTTTGAAAATTTATCATCCTTCTTAGCTGCTATGCCGTTTCTAGAACATTCATTAAACTTGATTTGAATCATGTTTATATCTTATCAAAGGGACGTTGCTTCTGGTTTTGGTTTTTCCTTTTTAATCTACCAATTGCATGCTGAAATTTTTTATTTTTTTTATTCTGCTTTTAGGAACCCTAGTTTTCACTTTTGTTTTATGGGAATGAAATAGATTTGTCTATTTAGCTGGAATTGTTTATGCCTTTTTTTCTATAAATTGCAAAGATTAAAGATCAATTTTTGGGTGAAATTTAGAACTATCATATATTAAACTATGTTTGAATATATCAGTATCTTTTACTGAAATTTAAAGTGAGCTGATTTGAATGACTTTGGATGAAATTTGAATGACTTTGAATGAATTATACGAATTAGGAATCTTAATGTATTTTAAGCATTTGATTCTAGGATCATTAATAAATTGTTGGTGTATGTATATATCTTATGACATTGGAATGTAATACATGTTAATAATATGAAGTGGTATGAAAATAATGTACATCCTATTACAGTATTTAAAAAACATACACAATATGAATTTGTTAATTGTATGTATTGTTTTTTAGATGGTGAAAAAGGAAATATAGACCAAGAGAAAAGAAGGAAGCATAAGTGGAAGAATCCTTAATAATCCCAAGAGGGCAGAAGGATCAAAAATCAAAACGTATAGAATTAACAGACCATCTATATGAAAATATAAAAAGTTAATATGCAGGTATAAAAGATACATATATCGTATATATGAGTAATTTGGTATATAGTAAATGTGTGGATGTGAAATATTGAAAACATATTAGGAGTATATTGTACACACAAGCGTGAAAGGCAAAATAAAGAACTTACTCTAGCATATATATATCTATATATATATATATATATTTCATATACCATATACCATATATATTATACAATAGTTTCATATATACCTAGTTTATATATCATATACCATATATATATATATATATGATATATAAACTAGGTATATATGAAATTATTGTATATAATAGACAGATGAGTAATGAGAGTTATACTGGTATATATATAATATATGCATGATTTATATGATATGCAAAAAAAAAAAAATCAATGTTACAGATGGTTGTAAACGTAAAAGAACGAGAATCAATGTGAATTACGGAAGCATAATTCAAGTGATTGTAAAAGAAAAAGAACAAAAATCAATGTAGATTATGGTACCGATGTAACACCCCAAAAAATTATGTTAATTTTGGTGTATGTTGTGATAAAGACATTTTCCTTATGTAATTTAGAATTTTATTATGAGAGAAATAAATTGGGCTAATTTGAAGGAAATTGAGTATTTTGATTTTTGAGGATTTTCTATATCAAAATAATAAAAAAAATTTAAATAGGAATCATTTTTAGCGTTATGGAATTTTTGTAATTAAGCCAAAGGAGGTTAGGGTTAGGGTACCAAGGTGTATCTTATATAAGAATAAGATAGACCCTAGCCCCCCTCACTTTTATTTTGCTAAAAGAAAAAAGGAAAAAATCGATTTTCCCTCTCCCTCCCATTCTCTCGAATTTTCCTCTCCCTCTCCCTCGTGATTTTCTTTCCTTTGACCATATTTTTTCAGTAGCATCATCTCCAGAACATAGTAGGTTTAGATCTGGTTGGTGTGCTCGGGGTCGCCGCCAAAAAGTTTTGGTAGGTGTTCTCGTGTTTTGGGCGTCTTTTCTCATTATTTTCTTTTAGAAATCGAGTGAGTCTTCTCTTTTTAGGCAGTGGGTGGTTAGGACTAGTGGGGAGACTCAGATCTAGAAGGTAAGATCGATAGTTGTATGAAGTTTTTTCGGTTTTGTTCGGTATGGCCTATAATCAAGTTTTTCCTTTTTTTTTTTGCCAAAAAGTTGGTTTTTGAGTGCAATGAAAGGTGGAAAAGGACCCCAAGGGCCAGATCTACACATTGGTAAAAATGGGACGTCAATCGGAGTAACAGTGAGCTCTCACACTCTAGAGAAAGAAGTTGTTCGCAGGCAGCGCGTAAGCCACATGCGTAGAGTTCAGGCCGTGCGTGTGGCTGCGTGGAGCGTCGGTTCGGGGCGTGGTTAGTGGTGTTGGAACCGTGGTGACCTAAAGTTTCAAGTCTGAGGATTTTTTACTTGAAAATCAGCGGCGCATGCGGCGACACGTGTGGACGGTGTTTCTAAAAAGTAACCTCCCCTTGGTGTGTTGTCCCTTTAAAAAGTAGTTTTAAGATAAATTTCTAAGTATCTTTTATGTTTGACCTTAGGTTGACCAAGTGTACTTTGATCGGTTCTTTAAAGGAGCATATAATATTCGCTTGAGGTAAGCGACTTCACTTACGAACCCGTAAGTGCTTAGGTTGGATATGTATGCATATGAATGTCCTATATATATGTGTGTAGGGTATCTTGTACATAGTAAAATATGTCATGTATGAATTAGCAGACCAGGATATGTGATGTGGCATGTATGATTTTTTATATGCTTAGGTGGCATCCTACTATGTATATAAGCAATGCTTGGGAACTATATCCAAGTGAGATGACACTATAGTAGGGTAAAGGTAGTTGCTCACCCACCATGATAAGTACAGTATACTGTCAACCAATGATAGGTCCCAAAAGTTTACATGTTGAGTTTTCATGACTGTGTGTGTATGTGGTCTGACCCCGTATGCGAGTACTTACTGAGTATTTGTTTAAATACTCAACCTATGTTATTAACGTTTTTCAGGTAATGAACATACCGTGCGTGGTGGCTGACATGTGACGTTACGAGGCTATGGAGTAGTTTTTATGTTATACTTTCCTTTCAAACAGTTGCTTTTGCCTAAGACTTTTTGAATGTCCAGTTATTTTCATGCTCTTAGAATTTGGTTTCATTTTCTATGTATTGTTGAGGCTAGTTGGGATCCCACTTTTAACATCTTTGAAACTGTAAGTTTTCTAACTTTATATAGAGTTTGACCTTTGAATTTTTGGTCTTTAGTTGTTTATGCATGCATGTAGTAGCTATCCTAGGCTTAATTTAAGTTGGGTCGTTACAGTTGGTATCGGAGCCCAGTTTGGGATTCTGTAGACTGCTTATATCGTAAGCATAAGGGTGTTCTAGATAAATCTTCATGGCCAAGTTGTAATCACCTCGTCACCACATTAGTTGATAAAGAAAAATTAATTGGCTAAGCATGTGGTTGTAACATTATTTACCTGGTAGTTGAAATGATTTTTGTTAAACATGTTATAGTATGTTGTATAGTTATTGTGAACTTTGTATGATTATGGATAGAAAGCTGACTTAAGTTAGTAATTAGAAAATGTCACCTCCAGGATGTAGAGCTGGTAGGCATGGTCGTGGTCTTGGTAGAGGAAGGGGTCGGGCGGCTTCTCAGCCAACGGTTCCTGCTGAACCTTAAGGACAGTTTGAAGTTCAGCCAGAAGATCAGCATCAAGAGCAGTCAGCTGCTCAACCAGAAGCTTAGCTAGAAAATCCACTTCAGATGCAACTCACTGCTTATCAAGCAGCACAACCTCAGCTGACAATGGCATCAATGTTGCTAGATTCGTTGCAGACCCTGATGAACATGGCAGTGGATAATGTAGTTGATCGGATGACATCAGAACGGGTAGGCGCGTCGATTTGAGCCTAGTATGTAAAAGACTTCAAGAAGTACGACCCAAAATCTTTGATGGAGTGTCTGTAGACTCTACAGTTGCTGAGTCATGGTTATCCTCGATAGAAATCATATTTCGATATATGGACTGCCCGAAAGACCAGCAGGTTCAATGCGCGACACTCATGCTGAAGAGGGATGCTCTCTTATGGTGGGAGTCTGCGAAACATTTGATTGATGTACGAGAAGGTTCAATCACTTGGTTATAGTTCAAGGAAGCCTTCTTCCGTCAGCACTATCCAGCTATCGGAACGTATAAGAAGCAGGCGGAGTTCCTCAACCTGAAGCAAGGAGACTGCATAGTAGAAGAGTATGATCGAGAATTCACGAGACTGATGAGTTTGCTCCTGAATTAGTTGATACAAAGGCTAAGAAGGCGAAAAGGTTTATCATGGGCTTAAATGATGCGATTGAAGGCTGTGTTGCAACCCACAATCCAGCCGACTATGCGGCAGCTCTAAGGGTCGCTTCCCTAATCGACTACCGACCGAAAAATGTGACCCCAGTCTCGACAGTCCCAAGTGCCCCCACAGAACAGAAGAGGACGTTTGATTAGGGTCGATCTACTTCACAGCCACATCGTTATTCGACTAGAATGAATCAAAACTTAGGCTAGGAACAACAGAGTAATAAGCAGCTGAACCCTAGTCCGGCTAAGCCACTGTGGAAGAGTTGTGGCAAGAAGCACCACGGTCATTGCATGGTTGGAACGAGAGTATGCTTCAAGTGCAACAAAGAAGGGCACATTATTGCGAATTGTCCGAGAAATGATGTTTCTGGTTTGGGATCAACTAGAACCTCGAACCAAGCTGACACGCACAAGGGTAAGGTGTTTGCAACCACACAACAGCATACGACTAACTCTAATACGATGGCAGATACCTTACTTGTATTAGATCATTTTGCATTTATGCTCTTTGATTCTAGTTCTACTCTTTCGTTTATCTCTAGATCATTTGTAAATAAGACCAAGTTAGAACTAGAACCGTTCGATCATGTAGTGTTAGTTTCCATTCCAGGAGGAGTCATTCTATTAGCTAAAGAGTCTGTAAAAGCTTGTAAGGCTTTAGTGTCAAGTCATTTGTCAGATGTGACACTAATAGTCCTAGACATGTTTGATTTTGATGTAATATTTGGGATGGATTGGTTGTCTGTAAACCATGCCATTGTTGACTGTTTCAAGAAAGTAGTAGTTTTTAACCCACCTGGTAAGGCGTGCTTCAACTTTCGAAGGCATCAACCTGGGAAAGCTCCCAAAGTGATCTTGGCTCTGAAGAGAAGAAGGATGGTGGACTACGGTGCGCATTGATGGCTGATTAATGTAGTGAACACTGGTAGTGCTGAGGTTTTAGTAACCTAGGTACCTATCATGATGGAATTTGCAGATGTATTTTTTGATGATCTTTCAGGCTTACCACCGGCTCATGAGGTAAACTTCAGCATTGAATTGGTACTAAGGACGACACCTATCTCCAAGGCTCTGTACAGGATGGCCTCAGTAGAGTTGAAAGAACTCAAGACTCAGATCCAAGAGCTTTTGGATAAGGGGTTTCTACACCTTAGTGTGCTCCATGGGGCACACCAATTCTATTCATGAAGAAGAATGACGGTTCGATGAGGTTGTGCATTGACTACCAAGAGTTGAATAAAGTGATAGTGAGAAACAAGTATCATTTACCTCGAATAGATGAGTTGTTTGATTAGTTGCACGAGGCTACAGTTTTTTCCAAGATTAACTTGAGGTCAGGATATTAGCAGTTGAGGATCAAATAGGAAGATATCTCGTAGACGGCGTTCAGGTCTAGGTATGAGCACTACAAATTCATTGTAATGTCTTTTGGCATAACCAACGTGCCAGCAGTATTTATGGAATTGATTAATCATGAATTCAAGGAGTTCTTGGATACCTTTGTCATTGTATTCATCGATGATATTTTGGTGTACTCCAAGACAGAGGCAGAGC
>JAOANK020775135.1:0-23190 GCA_026257165.2 Telfairia occidentalis | reverse complement strand
CTAGACATAATATATAGATATTATAATAAAAATTGGCAAACAATTTATATCATACAATTAATACTTTAAACTTTATGCAATACACAATACATAATTTATTTATTTTTGAATTAACCGAATCTAAATAACTATGAAGCGGATTGCCGGTGAATCTAAATACATAATACATAACAACTAGGAATATATGAATTTACTGAATCTTAGAGCATGAAGTAGATTGTCGGCGTTTTCATTCTCATCGGGCAATTGACTGTTTTTTCTTCTTCTTCTAATTCAATCTTTGACTTTTCTTCTTGATGGTAAAAGAATGATTCTAAATATCGGTAATTCTTTTTATTGTTCTTATTATTAATAACCGTCTTCTCCTAAAAATCGACTCTTTATCCATTAAAGAAAAGCCAAACATAATTTTACAATGAAAACTTAAAAGTCATACAGCAAACCATTAATGGTAAATCACATGTTCTCAATTGGCTCTGATACCACATGTTTCATCATTATATTTTCATGATTATACAATAAACCCTAATATTGTATAGATTAATAAAATGCCAAGATCTTTGAACTCCATGATTTTCACAATAACATAAAAGCTAAGATAACATACCTTAATCCATGACGTCGGTTTCGATAGGGCAATTCTTGAGGCGTAGGACAATTCTTGAGGATTGTGTCTCTCTCTTAGCCTCTTTATTAGTCGTTCTTGATGGAGAGAATATACTACTTGGTTAGGCAGAGAGAGGACCAATCCCTAGGATTTTATCTTTATATATACACCTTCCATCAAGGTGTTGATTAGAGAAATTACCTTTTAGTTAATTGGCCCACTAACATACATGAGCCTACAACATTATTGGAATAAATGTATATGGGCCACATAATAAAATTAGATTTAAAAATCTAACAATATGTCCCACTTTTTATAATGAATACACAATATGTTCATTCCTCTTTTAGAATTTATATGAATGTAGTAAAAGTGCTCTATATATATGTGGAATACGAAGTGTGTATAGTAGAACACTGTGTATATATATATTTGTGTAAACATTTAAAATATATACCTTGTATGTATGTATAACTAGCTTGTAATATATATTCGAGTTCTTAAGTAATGCATATAATATATACTTATCTTGTAACGACCTGACTTCTAGACTTATACCACCTAGGGTCGCTACTCGCATGTATGCTCTTAAATAAAAGTTAAATTTTTTTTTTTCAAACTTGGAATCAAATTTCCATAAGAAAAAACATAAATAACTAAGTTCAAATAGTATAATGAAAATAGTTGGGATCCCGAATTTAAAACAAATAAGATAACAGCTCAAATAGATGACATTAAGTTCAAAACATTTAAAAATAATGCAACTCCTAAAATAGCCATGTGCGGAAGACTGAAACGTGCGACCATGGCCCCAATGCAACGACTCCATGTCAGCCACCCAAGTAGTCCTTGCTCTTACCTAAAAAAAAAGGAAAGGAAGAGGTTGAGTATATAAAAATATACCCAGTAACTCCAACACCTAGGGTCGGATATGTAAACACAACCAATCATGCAACTCATGTGGGACCTACTCTTTAACTCTCATAGGAGTATACCATCTCGAGGCACCTCAAGCACACAGTAGCACAAAGCACAAAATGTATCTCAAGAGGCTCAACACTAAGCAAAGATAGGATATCTCACAGAGCCACGAGGTCCTTTGTTCAGTACTAAGCAGAGACATTCAATTCCACAGAGACACCCCAGCACACAACACCACAAAGTGGAGAATACATTCAAAGAGGTCCTCACACACAATACTATGCAAAGATGGTATAACTCCTAACTCGTGAACATGAAACACATAATCCATAACTATGCATAGGTCCCAAATACAAATCATCTCATCCAACGCCACAGGCATCCAACATGCAATATTGCAATAATGCCCCTAGCATCCACAAATCACATAACAACTATGTACTCATCATGCTTATCTTATTAGCACACTGTCATACTCAATTCACAACTACATAAGGTAAGCATGGTTAATACATACAACATACAAATCAAACAAGTTACCGACCTAGCTCAATGGTTTATCCAGAAGCGAAGTCACTTACTTCAAATCAAAGGAAACATAGTAATTGAAGCCAAGGAAGATCAGTAATGGATTCTTTAAGCAACCTAAGTCCCAAAATACCAAAAATACCCTTATTAGTCCTAAATTCCAATTAATTAAACAACTGAAAAAGGAAATTGGTGTTTCGAGGGGCAAACGACACTGGGAAGACACCGTTGTTCCTGGATCGGCTGCAGCCCACGCGCCACCTCCAATTGGCGATCAGGGACCAGTTTCAGAATCTACTCATCGTTAGGAGTTCAACGCCCTGGAATCAGCCCCAAAAGACAGCCGACGGGCCGTCACGGGCGGCCTAAAGCGCACGCGCCGCTGCCAGTCTTTCTTTCTACCCCGCATGAGCTTTCACCACCGCTTCGATCATGATTCCGATTTCAGGAATGTGTAGATCTCGACCTCCTGGTGCTTTCTGACCCTTCGTTTGCCAAAATTGCCCTTTCGAAAAATCGAGAACAAGGGGAAAACATGGTTAAAACGGGGGAAAACCTGAGAAAACACGAAGTTAGAAAACTTTGATGGCCTACCAGTTCTGGTTGGGATATGAAGAGGTGATGAGGAGGGTGTTCTCAAAATTTGGCTCAAAAGGGAGCTACGAAAGTGGGTGAATTCAAAAAGGAAGAGGAAAAATGCCTTGCCGTCGCAGCCACCGATCCCGATCACCAATCAGCTTTTGCCGCCACTTGCTACTGCTTTCTGGGAGATGGGTGCACGTGAGGGAGGAAGGTTTGGTTGAGAGAAAAAAAATTTTCGAGTGGGAATGAGTGGGATTGGCGTGAAAAGGGAGAAAAAAAGGGTGAAATTTTGGATGCCCTCTTTCTTCTTGAAATAGGAAAATGATTTAGTGGCTAGGGTCCTTAATGATGTACTTATAGGGTTCACCTCAACCCTAAACCCTAGTCCTAAGTTCTTTAATTACGAGAATACCATTACTTAACTTTTCTTCTAATTTTCCCAAAATAAAAACCCCTTCTAAATCATTAAATTAGTAAAAACAAATTCTTCCTCCAATAATAAAAAAGAAAATCTAAATAAAAACTTTAGTCCCTTAATTACATAATTCTACAAATCATAACATGAAAAAAAATTATAAAATTAAGGGACGTTACATATCTTCTTTTGAAATTAATATAAATGTTGTATAAAATATTATATTGGAATGTATGAACTAATCAACTTTCGTAGTAGTGTGCCCGCCCTATTTAGAGTAGGTGGTCGCAAGGTCAAAGTCACAAATTTGATTCTGTCATTAATACAAGGGTAGGGTAAAGAGTTTCAGTGATTTATACCTCGAAGTAGAGTGTGTAAATACCTGATGCATAGGTTGAGTCATTCGCGAAACAACTATTTTGTTGGGTGATCAACCAGGAGCTCCTTGATCGAGTTGTCGAAGCCCTTCAAATTAAATACCGATTCTTTAGAACCAAGTTGAATCTCAAGGGAACTAAGAGGGTTAATTTCTCAATGCTAATCAATAAAACTAAAAAATAAGAAAAAGGTTTGAATTGGTGAATTGACTTAAACTAAATTAACTAAGGATTAATAAAAACAAAAATAATTTAAATGAATAAAAATGGATCTTACTGAATATCTACTGCAAAAGTGAATTTCTATCCAATTGTAATTTGATCATAGGCTTATAAAGATAATTTTTTATTGAAGAACGTAGTTTACTAGACACGATAGCACGATAAGTATGAATTCTCCTAAATTCTTTTACTCAAACCCAACATCGAAGTCAACTCTTATCAATAAATTAATTGGCCACGATAGCATTTTATATCAATTGAAAGATAGCATTAAAAACATTGAGCTGACTAAACCAAAACTAATTAATTGAAATCGCTACAATTTAATCAATTTCGTTTGTTTATTTCCTAGAGTCTATCATGCAAGCTATGTATAAAGAAATAGCCACATTTACACATATAAGCCAAACTCTTTGCTATTTTATTCTAATCATTTTTAATAACTAAGATTACAAATTCATGAACATCGACAGAAAGATTGAAATTAAATTAAGGTGTCAATTTAATTAATAACAGTCATTCATAAAAATTAAGAATAAAAATAAAGAATTATTGGAGTTGGAGAAAATTCTAAAAAGGATCAAAGCCTTATAAAGTTTACAATTGAAATTGGAATTAGCTCACCCTTGAATTAGAAAATGAAAAATTAGCCACTCATGGTGACTAAAATCGAAGCCAAGAAAATCAATGTCTTCCTCCTTAGATAACTCTTGTACACAAATATTCACCTTACTTCCTTTTATAAGCCAATAACAAGCTAAAAGCTCTCTAACCACTTAAAGGAAATTTCAAATAAAAAAGGAATACTTTGACTAAAGAATGAAGTTCCACAAAGAAAGGGAAGTTCCAAACCAAATTTTGAATCCCAAAATTAGTTTCTAAAATATTTATTTTCTTTCCATAAAAAATTTGCAACTCCCAAATTGTAGGGCGTCGTCACGCCTTGTAACGACCTGACTTCTAGAACTCAATTTTTCTAAGACCGTTACTAGAATGCATGCTCTATATGTAAAAGACTCGTAAAGATTTCATAAGAAGAAAACTTTAATCTTTAAAGTACTAAAATATAAGTTCTAAAGAAAAAATTTTAAACTTAACTGGGATCCTAAATTAAAAACTAATAAAAAAAAGAGTAACTTCAATTAAGAAAATAGTTCAAAAATACAAAACTACTAGTTTCAAACGAATTTATAAATCAAAGGAGACATCTCTAAAATATGCGGAAAACTTCAACTCGTAACCATGGCTACCATGCAATCGTCTCTCGTTAGCCACCATAGATGCCCTTGTTATTACCCAAAAAAAGAAAAAAAGAAAAAAAAAGTTGAATATTTTAACAAATACTAAATAAGTAACCCAACCCATGGGGTTAGACATGCAAACACATGCAATCATGTAATGCTCATATGAGACCTATTTTATAAACATTTTAAATTATACTATTTAAGTTCATAGCCTAGTCACTTATGACATGTTATTTTCATTTCTTTCAATTACGACAACCTTAACCTCATACTAATGTCATCTCAGTTGGAGTACAAGTGTGGGTTCTTTAATGAAGCCTTACTATAACCTGATGTTAGATGGTACCCAATCAGTGTAGCCAGGTTCCCTCCATTACCAACCCACTAAATTTGAGGATCCCATACTAGTGTCATCTCACTTGGAGTACAAGTGTGAGTTGTTTTAGGGAACCCTACTATGATTGATGTTCGATGGTACCTAGTCAGTGCAACTAGATTCTCCCTAAACATTAACCCTCTAAATTGGGAGAAGTTGTCACTCATCAATGCAGCCCGAAATAGTCATGCATAGGTCCCAAAATAACTTAACAAACACATCGTGCTCATGATATTCAATTAACAGAATACATACAATACTTCGAAGGCACCCAAATACAATAATCAGATAGTGCCTCTAGCATCCAACAAACATGCTTATTCTTAATCATGACGTTCAACATAAATTCATGCATCGTAAAGGAGCACAAAGATCGATTTCATATCATACATAATACATAGTAGGATATCCAACAGTACGATAACAATCAATTCATCTAACCTAGCTCGAACGTTTATCTGAGAGCAAAGTCGCTTACCTTAGTTTCTTAATAAGCCTAATAAATCCTTAATGGCCTGGCCTAAGCTCTTCTAACAATTATATTCAAGCTTTCTGTTTAGAACTGTCATTGCTACTATCCACGCGCTACCGCCGCCTATGGGAGGATGTGAGAGAGAAAGAGTAAATGTGTTAGAGGTAAATGATTAAGAATGAGATTGACATGAAAGGGAGAATGAAAAATTTCTTTTGAAAAGAAAAATGCTTGGTGGCTAGGGTTTTATAACATACATACTTATAGGGTTCTCCATAAACCGTAATTCTAGCCTAATTTGATATAATTTCAAAATTGCAATTATCTTTAACTATTTTTCTTTTCTTAAAAGATAATCTCTCTCTTATGTTATCTCTTTTTTTATCCAAAATAAAAACCCTAATAAATTCCATAATTTTTCTAATTTTTTCTCTTTCAAAAACAAATTTAAATTAATGCTTAACACCAAAATTCATCCAATTAACCCAATTAATTCTCAAACACTTAATAAAAAAATTCTCAAAATAACACCCGTTGATGATAAAATCAAATAGCGTGACGTTACTATCGAAAATAGTCTTCTGCAAAAACTTTTAGTAGTTAGATGTAGTCACGCCGTATTGCAAAAGATCTTCTACATAGACTTCCTTCAAGAGTGCTAAAAAGGAGCCTTAAGGTTGAATTTAGAGTGCTAAAAATGAACCTTAAAGTTGAATTCCGCTAAATCCTTGGTATTTTACCACATAAATCAAATTAATCATAATTCTCATAATTTAGCAAAAAATCTATTTAAAATCAACAAAATAAATGAGTATATTTACAACCATCAAAGTTTTCCACAACTAAACCATGCTTGTCCTCAAGCATACCTCAACTCAACATTCTAATTCTTCTTCCTCCCTTCTTTTTATCTTTTTCAATATCCAAAAATACGAATAAAGCTAAGTATGCATCAATGAACCGAATCAAAATGACAATCAAGAGTATAACTGCACTGATAGGATGCACTTTATATAAAAAACTCAAGCATCTCACTAATTCATCAAAATTAAATGCAACAAAATTTAACACCCTCACATGATTTCGCTCAAAACACTCATAGTGTTTAGGGTGTATTTACTCTCGAATCAACACAAAGCATATTATTATCATAGACTTGCAACTGAATCAAATCTCCACCATTACATATAAATTGAATATAAAAATCAAAGGAACTTGATAAGGTTTGTAATGGGGCATCGGTAAGGGTATGGTAGAAGAAAAATTTTAGGAGTTTGGAAGTTAATACCAAGAGTTATTGCCTTGCATGATATCAATGCCACATAACAACACCGAACGTACTACCAATGACTTTGAGTTTTGTTCCCACCTATCATTCAAGTGCTGAGAATCATGTAGGAATTTCAACATTTGATAACTGAGTTGCTTTTAGCAAATACTTCTCCAAAATTTCGGTAAGGAAACTAATTTCATCTTTAAAAAAAAAAAAATTCTTTCTTTTCTTTCTTTTGTTTTGTTCTTTTTTTTCTTTTCAACAATGAACATTCAAAATCATGCAAGTCTTTCCCTCTTGACTTGACAAAGGTAGAAATATAAAGTACAATAAATAAAAGAGGCTTAGGCTAAATATAATGTGTTAACAAAAAAAAACTAAAAAGTATGCTCAAAGTGACTAACTAAAGGGAAAAACATAAAGGTGGGTTCTTTTCAGAAGTCTAAGAAGGTTACAAGTTGTTATTGAGGTTTATTGTTAGTGAGTGGTTAAGGAAGGCAATTATTGAGCCAACTTCAAGCGTAAATTTACAATACCAACCAATGTAATCCAACCCCACAAAAAGATGATTCTTAATTTAAGTTTATTTATTAACAAGGTAGAGAGATTAAAGAGATAGAGAAGGATCGACAAAGGGAGAGGGATTAGAGGTTAAGATTTCAATGAGGAAGAGGTTAAAGAGATTAATAATTTTTTATTAAGTTAAAATTTATTGATTAAAGAATTGGACAATGAGTATACCACCACACATATAGAAAAGGAGGGAAACAAGTTTATAAAAATAATTAAAAAAAAGAAAAGAAAAGAAAAGTGCGTTGACTTGAGTTCAACCCTAATCATGCAACTCGAGAACTAATTGGAGTATTTGGATCTCTTAAAATTCAACTCAAAATGGTCTAAGACGTTATCCAACCCATCCCAAACCTTTAAGGTAGGGTTGTTCAATTTTTTCAGCTTACCAGACCCTTGGCTCGGCATGTAATTGCCTCAAGCCTCTTAGTCGTCTTATATTCCAAAAATTATATAGAATTTTTTTTTTTTTGAAGTCTTCCCTCTAATTTATCACCCGTCTACCTAATTTTTCAAAATATACATATATAAAAGAATCAGAAGGTAAAAGATTTTACTTTTTCCAATAAAAAATTCTGATTCCACCTCTATTTGGTAGGCCTCTCTACCCTCAACCAATGAATAATCCAACTCAATGTACAAGCTAAGGGCCAAAGGTCTCAATCACTTATTTGCACCAAATAGCTCAAACTCCACTAAGTACACCTTTTACCTCACAGTCGTATGCATGGTAGAGTGGGCCTTCCTTGACCTTAACGCAATAGCACGCTTTAGCCTCACAACTTGCGAACAAGCTCAGACAATCTTATAATTTCCCAAATCCTACAACAATTCTTTTCAACCATCCATTAATTTAACTACATGATTCTCGCCAATAAATTCCAAAACGTTACATTAAGCTCCGTTTATAAGAACTTTCCTTACCCATTTAAGCCATCACTCTTCTAAACTCCGTCCACTACTTTTTACCATCACGACATCATTACTTGGAGTGAGATTGGTATTCTATAGTCCTCTTTCATTTATATACAAAATGTTGATGCACGAAAAACTTCGCTGGGTGACGTGGACTGAGCAGTGGATGACCTCGGACCTGAAAGAAGAGGATGAGGTGGTGGGGTGGTGAATACCACACTCCGACGCTCAAGTTAGTTAAGGAAATAAGTATGGATTGAATTTAGATCTCAGTGCGTACCTCTCAATGTTATTTCCTTGGATATTTATACTCGAGCGGATGTGAGTCATTTGTAGTGTAGTCCTCCCGATCAGCCACGATTTATGGCTAATTAGAGGTTGAGTAATGGGAGGAGTGATTTTCTCCCTTCGCGTTCAACCTGGAGTGATTTTGGGATTCACTCCGCGCCTCGAGCATGTCCCACCTTGATCGAACCTAGGTGTTACGTTTCACCTTGGCTAGGATCGAGGTGTACTTGTACACGTGGCACTTTCAGCTTCACCCACATGTTCCGGTGATTCCAACCCTTGTCATTGGCCCCCACTCCATATTCGTTGAGCTAGAGGCGATTGTGGAGTAGTGGTGATTTGTCTTGTGGGGGACGGGTCGGCGGCTCGCGCGGGCCGATCCCTTAGCTCGATTACCATTTGCCAAGGCCGACTTCGGTTGTAACTGCCTTAAGGTGTCAGAAAGTCCCGTCCGTTGGTTGGAGCGGCGCTTTGATTATCGGGACAATAGTTATGATTGCGCCTATCAGTGAAGCGACGCTACCGCAACTATAACAGGCAATCGCCCACTCCAGTTGAGGCATCTACCTTTGGGCTCTCGATCCATGCTCCCAAATTCTCTGTAGGCGCTAGGTCAGTTCTCATTTTTTCTCTTCGCTTTTCACCTTAGCGGCAGGTTTAGTCGTAGGCTAGGGTCTGAGCTTGAGGCTCCTGAAGCCTCTACCTCTGGCCGAGGTGAGGCTACGTCAGGTTTGCCTTCATCGGTTCCCTAGCAGTGCCCTTCTCCGTTATCGCTGGGGTTGATGGTTAGCTTGAGGGAGAGATATTCCATTTCTTGCAACGTAGAGATTAGGTTGCCCGTCCTCGAAGAGACGTTGGAGAATCCACCACTTGATGCATTGCCCTTTATCCCCAGATGTTTGCGAGGGGTGTTCGGTTGCCCCTCCATTCTTTTATCCAATTGTTCCTAGCTAGGGTTGGTCTACCCCCTACCCAACTTACCCCTAATGCATGGGGAATGCTGCTGGACTGTTATGCGCTGTGAAGGCTCTTCGGCCAGGACGAGCTTAAGGTCGACCAAGCCCTTAGTGTTGTTTTCCATAAAGAACCATCCCCGCGTCTGAGGCCGCACTATTATGCTGCCATCCGTACCAACATAGATTTCAAGGTTGCCGATCCCACCTCGATCAAGAATTGGAAGGACCAATGGTTCTTTGCCTGTGGAGAGTGCCTAGCCCTTAACGCCGATGGAGGGCCGATTTGCAAGGTCCCGGTTGAGTTCAGGGTGCCAAGTGAGTTCTTCTCCCTCAAGCTCGGCCGGGAAGTACGAATATGTTTATTTCTTACACTCTTCTCTTCTTTTTGCAGTTTTACTTGAGAGTCTAGAACCCCTCAACGAGGCTTCTAGCCTAGTAGTCGAGGTCGCATTCGAGCTCGACCCTAAACTCTGGCATAGTGATGTGTTGTTGAGTGAGGAGCAACTCACCGAGCTCGGTTTGCATCTTCCCTCAGTCTGAGGTAAGCTTTTACTTCTTTTGGTTTCTACTTATGTAGTTTGTTGTGATCGTTTGACCGACCTGTCTCTTTGTAGACGAGATGCCTGTCAGACTTTCTTCTTTCCAGTGGAGACAACGCGAGAAGCTCGCTCGAGCTGCTGACAACGTCAATCCATCAAACCGACGAGTTAGGATCGAATCTTCACCTCGGGGGTCGGTCGCCCCTATTCCACCGCCGCCTGCTCCTATTGAGGCCCCACTGACAACTGGTGCCGTGCACCTTGTTAATGGTCCAACAAAGGTCCAAGCTCCTCGGCGAGACGAGGAGGCAACTTCTCTTCCTCCGGTGGTGGAGAATTTGTCTTCCAATTCTGAGGCACCAGGACGACCTACGCGGAGGAGCCATTGGACTATGGAGTTCCTCTCCTCACTTCCCTCCAAGCGTCCGACGTGGAGGTGACTGTTGGGAATTCGGTTTGTTCACTCATCAAATGTGCTTCGAGTCGGATTGCTTCCAACCTGAAAAATGCAGATCGGCTTCTGAGCTGATCATGCAACGATGCTGCTTCGGTAAGTTGGCCTTTACTCTCACTCGGTTGTACTGCACCTAGATTCCTCACCTAACTTTTAGTTTTTTTTTGTGTAGCTATTCATTTTTCTGTGTGAATGTATCGTGTTGGCAAGTGTCGAGCTCTGTGAGAGAGCTCAACTGAGTGTGACCGAGTAAGCTTGGACATGGGTCTCTGAGAAGAAACGGCTCGCTGCTGAAAAGACTTGCAGCGAGGAAGAAACTGTGAGGGCTACCGCTGATTCCAAACTCGAAGAAGCCCGTAGAAAGAATGACTTACTAAAAGAGCAGCTTTCTATTCTCAAGGAGGCCGAGTCGACGTGGAAGGGCTTCGCGGCAGAGATGAAAGGCACCCTCTCCCGCACAGTTGAGGAGAAGGGCCGTAAAGGAGAAGAAGGTCGTAGAGGAGATGCTCGCTCAAGCCGAGCTCACCCTTTCCGACACCGCCCTGCTTACCACGACGTTCGAAGAACACCCCAATACACACGAGACGCAGAAAGAATGGGGCACCAGGGGGTTTGACTATGCCTTGGACAAGGCTCTGGAGCAGTTCCCAACCTTGAACTGTGCAGCCATCTGTGCTGCCTATGATGCTGATTGGGCTTTTGAAGAAGAAGCCGTGGGCACGACTATCAATGATGAAGCTCCAAAGCCTTAGACTGAGGTGCTTCCGAAAGACATCGCTCTGGATCACCTTGAGAATATTTTAGTCTCGGATAGATCAACTCCCTCTTTCTTTTTTCGTTTTACTGTACCGATGTACTTACTTTTTCTTTACTTAATGAAAGAAACTTTCTTAACTCCTCGTCTCGCACTATCAATGCATTAGCCTAGGATTTTCTCAAGTCCTAGCTCGTCCGTACTGCTCGGAGCTTGGGCGCAGAGTTTGGCCATCTCGTATCTTTGCGAGACCGGTATTCCCTAATCTTCAGCTTGGGCGCCGAGAACCCTTGGCTTCTGAGGTCCGCCCTTAAATTCAGAAATTGTAAGAAACCCGAGGTTAGAAAGCGCCTTCGTTGGGATCCAATATCGCAAACTTCTGAGAATCTCTCCCCTTTCCCAGGGATCAAGCCCCTTTCCAAGGGATTACGCCCCTTTTTAAGGGATTGTGCTCCTTCCCGAGGGGGGTTCAGAGGTCCAAGGTCCCCTGACGAGCTTATAAATGGTCCTCATTCTCAATCGTTCTCCTCATTTCCTTCAACTCTAGTCGCTCCAAGGTAGAATGTCTGGTTTCGAAGAGCGTGGTGGTACCTCGTTCCTTGTTGGGGGTAGGTCTCCTACCCATATCCCAACTTCATTCTAGGTGGATTACTCCTGAAGTTCGGTTATAGAGCAGATGGAGGCTACAGTAGCCAAGAACGGAGCAATACAGTTTGAGCTAGTATACTACATTTTTGTGGAAGAGGTGGAATTTGAGCATCGTCTGGCCACTCACAAGGCGACTCAGACTAGTCTTACTCGGGAACTCAGGTGGGCCAATCGACTAGGATTAGACTTGTCTGAAAAGCTGCGTTTCACGGGGTTGATGCGAGAAATGGCATGTGGCTGCCAGGCTACGATTGAATTGCAACCCAGCCATACCACAGTGGAGGAACGTCCTGAGTCTGAGACAACAGAGCTAGAGGACACCATGCCTAAGAGGGAGTCTCTCGCGGCTCGGTCTCGTCTCGTTAGGAGTAGGCATAGGTGTTATTTGCCTCCACTTGAAGGATTCTGGCTCTTTCGGAGGAAGATATTTGTAGCAGGGCTAACTCGAGGTGATGAGTTACTACCTTCTTCCATCGTAGCTGAGCTGAGCTGCTGATCCCCTTCTATTTAGATTAGGGATCTAATTGTAATAAGGTCGGTCTTGTGGCTATTTAGACTAGGAATCTTATTGTTATAATGCCGATCTCAAGGCTGTTTTATTAATAAAATTGTCTTCCCTTTTACTGATATTGGAATAATCGACGCACTTAAAAAAAGAAAACTCTTTGTAAGCTTAGCTCACCAACGTTGAGGGAAGGGCCCCCATTTAAGGGAATTTCAGACACTCTTTAGCCGCGTGACCTTAAATTGTGCGTGTTCATTGGTGATATACATGTAGGTGGTCGGCGTTCCATGGACAAGGTAGAGCATGTGCCACCACATACGTTCCCTTTCGTCGGAATTCCTTCACCTCATATGGTCCCTTCCAATTCTTCCCAAGTGCACCGTGGTGGTGAAGGATCCTTTTCAACACAAGATCACCTACTCTAAACTGACGGGGTGGCACCTGGGCGTTATCAAAGCGAACCATGCAGTTTTTGTACTCGGCTTGCTGGAGCTCTGAATTTCGCCGAGCTTCTTTTAGTAACTCAAGGTGTAACTTCAAGACTTCATCGTTCTGGGACTCCAAGAACTCCTGGGTGTGGTGAGAGGGTAAGCCGATCTCGATTGGTACTACGGCCTCTGCTCCGAAGGGCAAGGAGAATGGCGTTTCTCCCGTGGCTGTCCGAGCTGTTGTCCGATAAGACCAAAGTATTGTGGGTAATTCTTCAGCCCAAGCACCTTTGAGTTCTGCTAGCCAGGCCTTGAGCCCATGCTTGATGATCTTATTCACTGCTTCCACCTGCCCGTTAGCTTGGGGGTGAGCCGGGGACGAGGTGAAGTGCTTGATGCTAAGCTTTCCACAGAAATCCTTGAAGTAGTTGTTGTCGAACTGTCTTCTGTTGTCTGAAATGATCGCATACTATATTCTTCCATAGGGATGACGTGACTTTTTCTCGATTATAGTAGCCAGAGCCTCGGCCTCAGTCCACTTCGTAAAATAATCAATGGCTACGACAGCGTGCTTGGCTTGGCCCTTGCCCACTAGGAAGGGTCTGATGAGGTCTATTCCCCATTGCGCGAACGACCAGGGACCTTCTATTGGGGTGAGCGCAGTGTGCAGCTGCCTAGGTATCGTGGAGAGCCTTTGACAACGATCGCAGCGTCAGGCGAAAGCTCGTGCGTCAGCTCCCATTGTCGGCTAGTAGTATCCTTGCCTGACTAGTTTTGCCGCTAGGGAGCAGCCGTCGGAGTGGTTCCCGCAGACATCTTCGTGTTTCTCCATTATGGCATAATCGGCCTCGTCTGGGTCGAGGCACCTTAGGAGAGGCAGTGAGTATCCTCGCTTGTAGAGGACATCTCCGACGAGGAGGTACCTCGATGCTTTCCTCGCTAGTTTCCTAGCTTCCTCTTAAGGTAGTTGCTTATGGGGTCCTATTGGATTCCTACAAGATGCAAGTGTACACCCTAAAGTTGTAGCAAACAAGGTCGATCCACAGGGATAATTGAACAAAACCTCTAATTAAAAGCCTCAGTTTAGGAGAATAAAAGTCACCCAAAATTGAGTTTGTTGAAAGTCCAAAAATAGACCAAGAAATTAAAAGATAACTTTAGTAAGTGATTTGATGAATACTTTGTCCAAAATGAGCAAGAACAGGCTCAGGTTCGGGAATTCAACTGTTGACTGCTATAGGATGCTACAACATTTCTAAGCTGCTTAATACCATAGAAACAACTCTTATGCTTCTTCCAAAGTCAAACTACTAAGTCCATTTCCATGCTCTTAGTTGATTTTTAAGCTCTAGTGTTCTTTTAATGCATTATGGAGAGGCTATTTCTAACTCACTCACGAATCCCAACTTAGATTCAGCTAATGAGAGTATTAAAGAGGTCACTTAGTGGTTCCTTTCCCAAGTTAACACTGAAATGCAAAATGTAGAGATGGCCAACCAATACATTCAGATTATTCAAGTAAAATTCATTAATACTCAATAGAAAGCTAGCTAGGAGCTGTTGTACAATCTTGCCACAGTTCAACAAATTAAACCCCTAACCTTTGCCTTAGAGAGTTTAGTCCATGCTTAAAAGTAAAGAGTAACAACTAGCTAAAATTGAATTAAACATGATTAAAGGAAATAAAGAATATCGAATACTCAATGGTTGCAATAGAAAATGAAGATTAACACCAACTTAGTCTAAAAGAAGAAAAAGTAGGACAAGATAAGTAGAGGGAGAGAAGAGGAGAAGTCTTCTTTCCAAAAATGTCTTCCCCTTTTAGCAAGCTTTGCTTCCTTTCCTTCTTGGGCAAATTCTCTCTGCACAACTCCCACTCTTTTGTCTCTCTTTCTCCAATTAGAGGAAGTGTGTAATGAATAATCTTCTTCCCGTAATTGGGGGCTTCTCCCCTTTTTGTGAGCTTTTTCTCTCACCATCTTATCCATTTGGCAACCAAAAAGGGCTGAATTGGCCAACTAATCCACATGGAGCTCCTTGACTGGTTTTTCCAGCTGAATCACGTGCTAAATGTCAGCTCAATTAATGAATTGCCATGTCATTTTCCTTTTTCTCCAGCTCAATAATGCAGCATGAATTTCTTCTGTCAATTGGAATGTTATAGCAAAATGGGCAATTTCACACAGATTAGTAATTTTCCTTTGAATGTTCATCACTTAACCTTAATCACACTAATCATTCAATTCATCAGCTTAAAATTAAATACAAGTACTAGATCATATCATTCATGCTCAAAGAATCATGAAAAAGGTCATACATGACTCATAATGCACTTAAAAGACACTCAACTTAACTCTTATTCTAAGAGTTAACAAACCCCCAAACTTGAATCATTACTTGTCCCTGAGTAATGCATGGATTTCTTTCAAAACCCCTTATGCTAATCTCTCCTTGTACTAAACTTACTTAGTCAGAGTTGGCAAAGGCATCGTAGGCAATCCTCCCTAAGCCTTTCACTACACAACCTTCTCACTCCCCATTTTCCTTTTATTGCATAAATATGCTTTTGTCAAGCTTGACAGATCAATCAGCAACTGGATTCAGCTTCTCCTGGAGATTTCTTCTTATGCAACTTTCGTTTGAAGGGAGACTTCTATCCTAGGTCCTTTGTGCAACCTACAGTAGTAGCACACTAGGTTCTCTATGCTTCAGCTTCCTTACAACTCCATTTCACCTTAAACACTGACTTCTTGGTTTGGCTTATGACCCTTTATTCAGTTTTCTTTCTACTTTTTGTTTTGTTGTTGTTTATTTTTTTTTCCAAGCATGGAGGAGGCTAATACATTGCATAGCCCTTTGGGCTTTATTAAGGTTGGAATTTGCAATGCATAGCCCTTTCCTTTTGTTTGGCTCTGCCTTTGGCCTTTTTTTTTCTCTTTTCTTCTTCTTCTTTTTTTTTTTTGGCTGAGCTTTTCCTAATCAAGATATGTTGAATTACTTTTGTAGACAGCCTATTTATCTAGATGGATACTCACTTTCAACAAGAAAGGAGGAGTATGCTCACTTTGCCCCATTTGAGATTACCTAATAAGATGTGCTGAATTAATTTTGTAGACAACCCATCTATCTAGATGAACACTCACTTAGAAAGGTGGAGTGTACTCAAAATGGCTGGCCATACCCCCAAACTTGAAGATTTCATTGTCCCCAATGAAATAAGGTTCTGAAAAGCTGAAGCACTCAGTTCCTAGAAGCTACTGAAGGAAAAGACCTCATGCACCTCTCAAACTACTCATTCATAAGGCAAATTTCTTAGTGGAAGATCCTCAAATTGATAGGTGTTCTATACAACTTAATTAGAGCTGATCTCACAACAAAGAGAGCATTTTGAATTAGCAAGGTTGGGTGGCTTGGGCTGAGGGAATTATGCTTAAAAATCCTAGCCAACTCAACCAAATAATATGTTTCCAATAGAGATCAGTTTGACGAGATTTCGAAATAAAGACATTTGACTATTTCATTTCATGCATACTCAGTGATACATAAAGATGAAGGGGTTTACAAACCAGGGGCATAAAGACAATCACAAAAGTAAAGATTTAGGTTCTCCAACAGAAAATGCTTAAATAAAACAATCAAATACAAAGCCAAGCAGATAATGGCCTTCACCAAAGGCCTCACACAACACACAATTCTCCTACATCACATGGGCAGAAAAGCAGTAAAACAGCAAACAGATTCAGGCTAGCCAAGAAGAAGGACCCTCTCTTAGTCATCTTTATCCTCATCTGGGACTTCAGCAGGAGTTCAATTGGTTAGCACCTCATTACAGAAGCGGGGGAATGGAGGATAAGGGTGCTGAAAGTTGGCTTGCATAGCTCTCTGAATGGCCCTGTCTCTATTGTGTGCATAATCCCAGTAAGTGTGCTGTTGCGATTCATTGTGTCTCATCCGCTGCAGCATTATTGCTTGTTGATCCAATAGGGTGTTCATTCCAGTCAGCATGTTTGTGCACCTCCTTCTGCCTTCCTCTTTTGTCAATCTCGCAATCCTCACATGATCTATGCATGTTTTCTCTTCCCACAGCTCTTCATACTCTCCTAGGGGTACTTAAGCTTTAAGGCATAAGGCTGTGATAGTGCTTGGGAAGAACAGCTTCCCAAAATTCTTCCTTAAGCAGTCATATATCTCAAGGGAAATGAATTGTTCCACATCTATCCCCATTCCCTGTATGATAGCATAAATCAGTGTGAGCCTTCCAGCTGAAACACTGAAATCATGTGTGGTTAGGAGGATATGATGCTTGACAAAGTAGAGCCATATGTTGGTTGATGACTTGAGGTGGGCTCCCAAAGTGTCTACTTCTCTTCTTTTGATATGCTCCATTGGTAACCTTCAATACCTACCTCTCTTAGGGCAATGTTGAGTTGAGTTTCATCAATCTCCTTCACTAAAGCGTTGCATGCTGCCCTTGGTAGATTTGGAAGGTTGTAAAGAGTATTAACAGCCTCAGGAGAACAGTCAATTATCTTTCCCCTTACTACCAGCTGAAATCCTTCTTTTTCATCAATATTGACATAAAACTCCCTTACCAATTCAGGGTAGACATGGCCAGGCTTGGCACTGAAGGTATTCCAGTCATGTTGCACTATGATGGAAGAAATGGGTGCTGGCAGATCCTGCAAAGGTACTTCAAAGCCCATTTCCATTAAAAATCTCTTTTTTCTTAGCTATTCATATCTCTTCTGAGCCTCATTAGTTGTAAACTTTTCAATTTGTTCAACATTTTCTTGTCCACGGGCCATTGGTTGTTTTCCTTTGGATCTCTTGCCCTTGAATGTTGGGTGGGTTACCTGATGTGCTTTGAAGTAGGGTCGGAGACAGCGCGCCAAGGTGACTAAAGCTAGGGCCACTTTTTCTAGGCTTGGGTACCTTGTCTCAGCACCTACGGGGGTTTTGTTTGTGTAGTAGATAGGCTTTTGCACTTCGTCTACCTCTTTGAATAGTGCCGAGCTAACGACAGTTTCAAAGATAGATAGGTAGAGCTGGAGCTCGTCGCCCCTGAAGGGCTTAGCGAGGAGAGGAGCCGAGTGGATATTCTTTTAGTTGTGCCAGGGCTCGGTCACATTCCTCGGTCCACTCAAACAGTCCTTTTTTTCTTAGGATTTGAAGAAGGGAACATATCTGTCAGTGGCCCATGACATAAATCTGTTAAGGGTTGTAATTCATCCGTTAAGGCCCTGCAGCTGCTTGAGGTTTTTCGGGGCATCCATGTCTAGAACTACCTTTATCTTATTTGGGTTGGCCTCAATCCCACGTTGGTAGACCATGAATCCTAAGAACATTCCCGACGCAACACCGAAAGCACATTTTGTCGAGTTTAACTTCATCCTATACTACGGAGGGCTTTGAAAGCTTCGACGAGGTCGGCCTCGTGCTGGTCTGAAGTGATGTTTTTTACCACCATGTCGTCCACGTAGACTTCCATGTCGCGGCTGATCTGGTCAACGAACATCTTGTTGACCACGCATTGGTATGTGGCCCCAGCATTTTTTAGGCCGAATGGCATTACCTTGTACCAAAACAAACCCTGGTCAGTGATGAAGGACGTATGCTCCTAGTTAGGGACATGCATTTTGATTTGATTGTATTTGGAGTACACGTCCATAAAGGTCAAGTGCTCGTGCCCAACTGTGGCATCGACTAACTGATCTATTCTGGGCAGTGGAAAGCTGTCTTTAGGGCAAGCCTTATTCAGGTTGGTGAAGTCCACGCACATGCGCCATTTCTCATTTGCTTTCTTAACCAACACCACGTTGGAAAGCCACTAGGAGTATGCATCTTTGATAAAGTTGGCATCTTGGAGTTTCTTCACATCAGCTTGTATAATGGTGCTACGAGTAGCATCGACTAGTCGGCACTTTTGCTTGACTGGCCGGTGGGCTAGGTCGGTGTTGAGGTGGTGCATTATGATATCGAGATCTATCCCTGGCATATTCTCGTGTGACCATGCAAAAATATCTGCATTATTGCTAAGGAATTTGATAAGTCTATCCCTTTGTAGGGCCCACAACTTGGTGCCAACACTAACCTGTTTTTTGGGGCTGAGTAGGGGCACAAGTTCGAGCTCCTCTGCCGGACAAGTATCTCATTCCATTTTCTCAGTTGGTGGGAAATGGATCAGTGTGGGGGAATGAGAGTCTATGAGGCACGTGGTCGATGTGTCTTTCATTGCCAGCATGTAGCATCCCGCGAGGCACGTTGCTTGTCTCGGACTACTCCAACACCATTAAGTGTAGGGAACTTCATCATCTGGTGGAAGGTGGAAGGTACAGATCGCAATGCGTGGATCGTGGACCGACCGATGATGGCGTTGTAAGCTAAGGTGTCGTCCCCTACCACGAACTCAAGTACTTTTGTTACCTGAGTTGGTCCTTCCCCTAAGCTTACTGGGAGCTCGACGCACCCTTCTGGGGTTACTCGTTCTCCTGAGAAGTCGACCAGAGGGGTCAGACTGGGTTTGAGCTGGTTTCGCTGCCATCTCAGTTTCGAATATGTGGAGTAAGATAGAATGTTGGTGGAGGCTCCATTGTCGACAAGAGTGCGGAAGACCTTCACATGGTCGATGTCGACGCGGATGACAAGTGCGTCATTGTGAGGGCTATGACACTCTTTGGCGTCTTCATCATTAAACGTAATAAGTAGTGAGGGCTGAATGTTTGAAACATGACATACCTCGTTCTGTGCCTCCTAGAGAAGGGATTTCCTTTTCTGCCTGAACTGCCCTCCTGACCACCCCCTGAAAATGGTGTGTATTTCAGCGAGGCGGTCCCTCCAGGGTGATCGCGCCCTTTCTGCTCCACCATTGTCGGGGCGTCACCTACTCGTCGTTGTGTGACAAACTTTTTGAGGTACCTTTTGTGGATGGGGGTTTCAATTTGCTCCTTTAGTTCATAGCAGTCCGACATGTCATGGCAATGGTCTCGATGGAATCGGCAATATTTCGAATGGTCGCACCTGCGCGATCCAGCTTTTAGCTTCTTTGGTGGGGGTGAAAAGACCTACCTCCTTGGCCACAACGTAGATTTTCGTAATGGGGACGGTCGTGGGAGTGTACTTCTCGAACTTCGGCCGCCCACCGGAGCATTTCACATCTCGCTTCTCGTCTCTCCCTTCGTCGCGGGGCGCGTCGCGTTGTCGTGACGAGTTTGGGTGAGAAGTTTTATCTTTCGTCTTGTGAGACGATGATGTTGCAGAGGCTATGGTCGCCATCTTTTTCGAAATGAGGAGGTCTTCAACCGTCATAAGGCCATTGGCGTGGGAGAGAACTTCTACGAACATCTTTCGCTTATTGATGGTAATATATTGTAGCATCTCGGGGTGTTTGTAGCACCAAGTAAATGCAGCTATGATTACCTCATCCGAATAGTCACTCACACACAATGCTTCCCATAGGAACCGGGTGATGAACTGTCGCAACGTTTCCCTCTCGTTTTGGTATTGGGCCATCAAATGACTGGAGTGGCGTCGGTTCTCACTGCTTCCGAGGAATTGGTCTACGAAAAGTTCAGCCAATGCTTGAAAGGTGGATATCACCTCGGGTTTTAGCTTGCAATCCAGTTCGTTCAGCCCCTATCAGAGTGACAGAGAAAGCACGACATCGGATAGCATCTGGCACCCAGTGTAATTCCATTTTTGACCGATAGGTGTCGACGTGCTCGACGGGGTCGGTCGTTCCATCATAGGGCTTCATGGTTGGATCTTTGAACTTCTCCGGATTTCTGAGTTCATTACTTCGGCAGTGAAGGGTTCCAGACCTTGCTTCAGCATATGTTTTGCAGTGGCCATCGCTGAAGCTTTCTCGGCTGTGGAGTTTTTCTCCAGGACCCTCAGCTCTGCTCGGACTTCCTCCAGGGCATCTTCCCAGTCAGGCTTGCTCGAAGCCTCAGTGTAGCGACTTCTGCTGCAAGATGCGCTTCGTTCTCGTCTCTTGGCTTCTATCTTGTCGCGCAGGTCGAGCTGAGTTGGGCCTCATTGCGAGCTGACCCGTGAGTGGCTCTTCCCTATGGACTAGTTGAAGTGCAGCTCTGACCTCGCATGCCCGTTGCATGTGGATACTCCTGCTAAGCCCTCGTTATCTTGAGGTCTCGCCCCGAGGTTCTTGCTGCCATATTGCGGGCCTCGGGCTCTTGAGGTTGAGTCTACACAGGAGGGGCGTGGTTTGTCAGTACCGGCACCTGTGCCTGGTCGCGGACCAGAGCTTGTAGGGCCTCGATTTAAGTTGTGGTCGTCTGGCACCTGCGGCCTCTCCCTTCTCTCCTGGTCGGATGGGATGGGTTGGGCTGCACAGTAGTTGTTCGTTCATTGCTGGATTGTGACCGACGTCTGTAACTTTTTGATTGGTTGAAACCCAATCGTGCCATCTATATATATTTTCTTAGTTTTATATATATATATATATATATATATATATATAAAAGTGATATGTGTGTTGGTTTGAAAATGAATTGTTTAGGCATATTTGGCATTAGAATTTTATTTGATTAGATCAAATGTTCAACCTATAAGGGTTAGGATTTGTTGTTTTTTCCTTTATTTTTTTTATATATATTTGGTAGAAGAACGACTTTGTTGGCGTTGATTGAAGCATCAACGACAAGAAAAGTTTTCTTTTTTGCCGCTATTACTAAGAAATAAACGTGGTGGCTTCAATTGATGCTTGTTGCTGTAGTTAAATGCATTTAAAAAGAGGAGAAAATTTGTTTTCCCGCTGTGGGTTGATACTCCTTTTAGATCCATGAGAAGACAGTTTTTATTTATTTATTTGACGGTGGATCGTGTCCTTTAATGGCAGCATTGGGAATATAAAAAGAAGTTTCTTTATGAAATCTATAAAGAAATAAAGGGGTCAATTGACGAGAGTTTTCACCGGCAGTGGAGTTTGATATTGCGGCAATAAGTTTCCAGCCAGCTTTGTGTTCTTCTTCCAATGAAGTGGAGGTTCATGATGCAAGTTGTTGCGTCAATTGACATGGACGAGGGTAGGTCACTGAAAAAAAAAATCAGATTTAGGGTTTTTTCAAACCCTAATTTATGTGGAGCCCAAGTTGAAGAAATTGAAGGCCAAGATATGTCTTTCTTTGCATGAGAATGTAGGGATTGTTGTCTTTGAAAGGCGCTCCCTTTTTTAGCTCTTTTCAAGAGGCACAGCGCTGCTGGAGGTCCCCGATCAACAATAGGTGGTAGCTTAAGAGGCGTTGTTGCAGACGCCAGCACTGATGAATCAACAAGAGGTGGAAGTGCCCTCCCCTGATACAAATTTGAACTACGATCCTTTTGAGCCCCCACGACTTCATTCATGGAGGAAAGCCTTTCCCAAATCTATTTGAGTTTGATTTGCTTTGTAGGATCAAAAGGAAGGAGCTTTTTCCTTCTCATTTCTTCTTCGAGAAAGCTTACTTCATCTTTGAGAGTAAAAGAAGAATCATCTTAATGATGGAGGATTTGGGTAGGGGTTGGATATTAGACGGGCTCAAGTTATCAAGGCTCAAAATGGCAAGAACTTCTCATTGAGCAGGCTCAATGGTATCTTGAACAGTCAAGAGAACGAGGGCCACAATAGCTCCTACTTTTAATCTCTTCTTTCTAAAGAAGGCCGCTCTTGATCTGGGCAGGATCTATCAGCAGTGGCATTCTCCCTTGACTTGAGACCATTTTAGAATCATGGAATTCTCTCTCAGAGTTGCGAAACTAACGCCTTTATTAGAAAGTCAAATTACCAACTTTTACACAAATTTTCAAGTGGATGAGATCGGTTGAGTGGTCTCAGTTGGAGATGGGATTGCACGTGTTTATGGATTGAAGGAGATTCGAGTTGGGAAAATGGTGGAATTTTCTAGCAGTGTAAATGGAATAGCCTTAAATCTTGAGAATGCGAATGGTGGATCAGTTGACATCGACGAGGGTGTAGATCAATGAAAACAAAAAAGAAGATTTAGGGTTTCTTCAAACCCTAATTTTGAGGGATGCATCAACATGTATAAGCAGCGGAATAAGGATCAATACACTCTAATTAGCTCAAATTAAATATGGAAAATCATGCTTATAGAAGAGAAA
>JAOANK020775029.1:0-10824 GCA_026257165.2 Telfairia occidentalis | reverse complement strand
CTTATTTTATTGAATAAATAATTTGTTTACAATAATTACAAAAATTACGAAACTCACGAGATTTAGGGCACCAACCCAAACAGTATCGACAATTATGCAAGGTCTATCAAGCTGATTCGCGTGACATTGTCGGGCTGATAATACTTCTTCAAGTATGAGCGTGGGATCGGTTCCCAACTATGGCTCCACAACGTCGTCACATTGCTGATCAAGAGCTAGTGGGAAGACCATTAGCTGCACGATATGTTACTGGATCTTTTTAATGGAATGTTACTTTTAGTATAATTAATCTAATTATTATTAATTTAAAATATTATTGCAGATGGAGAGACCAATTTTGTGTCACTGAAGTATTTAGCATGTTTTGGTCCAGTATAAATACATGTTGGATCTCTTAGCACCAGGATTGATACGTGTTTACATAATTACTAAAATTTTAAATATAACTTCATTGACCTTTATTTACTGGTTTTTTATTCATATGATATGGGAACCATACAATCGAGAATTTGCATTATTACTTAACTATTGTAGAAATGGTCATGAGATATGGTGTACAGTAAGTCCACTCATTTGTTTTCATGTAGTTGAGTGGCATCAACCAGATCAAGTTACAAGACAATTCAGTATGAAGCAATCTATCCCTGAGGTGCCCATGTAGGAACCAAGTTTACATAACATAGACCTTTGATATCGCACTTGGAGGGAACAAACTGCACCTTATGTGGAGAGGTAGCACATGCGTAGAGATCATATTTTTATCAATTCTTTGGTGGATAGTGATGACGATTGCGATCCAAGATAAATGAATTGGTATATGTCAATTACTAGACGATACACCACTCAAGAAGGAGTATCGTTTGGTGCTACGGTATGATTTTTAATTTGATTTCATTTTCCATTGAATTTAAATATACTTATTTGAGTTACTTTTTATATGCAGGCAGCATGTTTCGAACAAATTCGCAAGCTCTCACCGTTAGAAGATATTGATAGGTTATGCAACGTTGGTACAACGCACCTTCAAAGGCTTCAGTAGTTATATAAAGTACCTTGGGCACCTGTTCGTGGTCTCAGGCGTAGAGGACGTCGCTAAGTAGAGCAGAATGTTCGTCTACCTAAAGAGCTTTATCATAATGTAGAAGAGGTTCCACCTTTTACACAGACTCAAGATGATGCTGGCCCTTCCACATTGATGGTCATGGTTTCGACTCCTAGTTCAAGCCAGTTTCATGGACATGGACGTGGCTAGCATGGACATTACATCTACCCTACTGAAGAGCAGTGAGACCAGAGGCATCGATAGCTCGTCGTCAACGACCTCCCTCTCGTGGGAGCCATTAGATTAGCATGTAAATTTTATACACAAATTTTGAGATTTTATGCTTATAAATGTCGAATATTATTCTCAAATATATTAGCCTTTTCAATGTTAAATTGAAAAACATTTCTACAAGAAATACATAATTTAACAAAACTAATAATATAATTTACCAAATTCGAACTTATGATAAAAAAATAATTTAATAATAAATGACTTACATAAAAAATAAAATTAAAAAGAATATTGAATTGAGAAACAAGCCAATCAAATAGTAAATATATATATATATATAATAAACAACTTTATATAATAAAAACAAATAATATATATATATAATAATAAGAAAAAGATTATATATATATATATATAATAAACAAATTTATATAATAAAAAGAATAAAAAAAATGAGTGATGTTTCAGTTAACTTGTCGTCTCTTGCGAAATGATTACGTTGTCTCTTCATTAAGTTTAAAAAAAAATATTAAAACGTGGCGCAGCATTAGTATACCGTCTCTAAGAGACGACATAGTGCCCCTCAATATTCCAAGTATTATTTTTAGAATCTATTTTAACGGTGATATATTTTTAAAAATATGTAGTTTAGCATTAAAAAAAAGCGGTAAAAAAGAAAATTCATTAATATTTTTTGTCTTTTTAGGATCTATAAGTATTATATTTGAAAAAAATTAGACAAACAAAGTAAAGTACAAAAGTTGAAAGAGTCCAATGGATTTAAATGGTAATTAAATTTTTGGGGGGATGACAAGCTAGAGAGGACCCTGTCTCATCCATCTATTTATTATGGTGTCAATTAAGAAGGTAGTCAGTCAGCAATCTTGACGAAAGGGAGGAATCATGTCCTCCTGTTTTAAAATATAATAATAATAGTTCAATATCCCTCAGCATTGGCAACTTCACTTCCCAGCTCCATATCCTTTCCAAACTTAAAAACTCACACCATATCCTTTCCACATATATCATCATCAAGAAAACCAAAAATGGATGCAAACTTTGAAAAGGGCAATCTCGTAACAATACTGAGCATCGACGGCGGCGGCATCAGAGGCATCCTCCCCGGCACCGTCCTCGCTTTTCTCGAATCCAAACTTCAGGTACTTTCGTATTTCATATCTTCTGTTACAGGCCGGGTTTTTAGATAAATTAGAGAATTTTTTTGGGTGATTGGATCCCGTAGGAACTAGATGGCCCAGATGTTAGATTGGCAGATTACTTTGACGTAATTGCCGGAACGAGCACCGGGGGGTTCGTCACGGCCATGCTTACAGCTCCCAACAAGAACGACAACAATCGGCCGTTGTTTGCGGCGAAGGACATTACGGAGTTTTATTTGAATGAGACTCCAAAAATTTTTCCCCAACGAAGGTGGTTCTTCTTCTTAAGAAACATTTCTCGTCACTTTGGTTGGTTTTGTGTGTTAGTTAATGAATTGATAAAATGGTGGGTTTTTGTTTTGATCATTTGGAAATTGTATATATGATAGGCATTTTCTTGCTACGGCGTTCAATTTCTTTGGGCGAGCCACAGGGCCCAAATATGATGGGAAGTACCTGAGAAAGCTTGTGAATGAGCTGATCGGAGATCTGTCCCTGAAGCAGACGCTTGCCACCGTTGTAATTCCAGCTTTCGACATCAAGATTCTTCAACCAGTCATCTTCACAACCAGCGATGTAATGAAAATGAAATTTCAACTACTATTTTCATCTGTCGGTATCGTCCTCTTTATTTTAACTTAAAATTGCAAATTCGATTCCTATAGTTTTCGCAAAAAAAAAAAAAAAAAGAAAAAAAAATTTAATAGTTCTTGCAAATTTTCAGTTTGATCAAGTTTTTTTAAAAACAAATTAATTTAGTCTGTTCAGGCTTAATTTCAAGGTGCTTCCTTTATAATACTGTCAAACCTCTCAAATCATCTCAATCTTTCCCATATTCCTGCAGTAGATGTTTTCTTTATTTAATTAACTGTGTTTGTTGGCAAAGTAAAGATTGAAAGAGATATATGGCGTTTTTTAGTGGATAAAAAGATAGTTTATTAACATGATTTGTGGATCAAATTAAAATTAAACCTAAATTATAGGGATTAATGGTGTCTTTGGCATTTTTAAACTGTTTAATGATAAAAAAATATATATTTTTTTAAAATTAATCGTATTTAGTTAAAATTTTAAAAAGTACTTCTAATTAATTAAGAATACTTTTTATCATTTTTAATAATTATACGGGGTTTTAATTATAAAAACTTGAATCAATAAAATTTCTTAATCTACAAAGATTAGACAATAAAATTTGTAACTTAACAATTCTTTCTTCCTTCCAAATTTCAAATGTTTATAAATTTGTATGTGGGTGTGAATAATATATGTAGGCGAAAGTGAATGAATTGAAGAATCCAAGGCTGGCGGATGTGTGCCTGGCCACCTCGGCGGCGCCGACGTACTTGCCGGCGCACTTCTTCGAGACGAAGGACCATGAATCAAACACCACTCGCACTTACGACGTCATTGATGGTGCCGTTGCCGTAAATAATCCGGTGAGTGTGTTCATATATTTCGTTTCATTCCATCTTTTTCAGAATTTCCTATCCACACAAAATATATATATATATATATATATATATATATTCCTACTTTATTGGTTAGCTTTTTAACCCCGAAAAGGCAAAATACACTTTTTTTTTTAATCAATAAGCTTTGAAATTCTCAGATCTATTTGATCTTTGAGATTTTAAAAGAGACCATTTAAATTTAAAGTTTGCAAAATCCTTCTTAGTGGTCGACCGTTTCTTGACCAACGAAGAAATAAAATGATAATTAATTGTTGATTGAGCTTGCTTACTTGATTTTTTGGAATTTTATGTTATTCTTTTTGTGAATAGATTATACGAGTTGGCAACTCCGTCTCCCTTTCTTCTCTTTTATTCTCTTTCATTCTTTCTCGAAGCCACTGTCCCTCCTCCAATTTTTGCTCGCCGTCGTTGATCACTACCATTGTTTATCATCACCGATCAACATTGCTGCCTCAAGCAAAAAAATTGAAGAAAGCTTTTTTAGATAATATTTTTAGGTGTAGAAAATTTTGTACCAAATCTAGGGCTCTTTTGAACTTCCAGATTTGGGGTTCAAAATAATTTTTTTTTTTTTAAATCTAAAAGAAAAATTTTCAAAATATTTGTTAAGTTCTTCAGAGCAATAGTGGCGTCAATCAACAACGACGAGCAGTAGTGGTGATCGACGACCGTGAGCGAGCGACAGCGATGAAGTAGGAGATGGTAGCGTTGGAGAAGGGAAAAAAAAAAAAGAAGAGAGGAAAGAAGGTGGGAGGAGATGTCAACTCACTAAATGCAATCACCAAAAAAATTATAAAATTAATATTTGCCAAATAAGCAAGTTTTTTTTTAGTACACCAAGTAAGCAAGCTGAATCAACAATGAATTGTCCCCATCATTTTTTTTTCATTAGTTAATTTGACAATCAATTTGAACTTACCGTCATTTAGAAGCTTTTTTCAAATTTATTAGGTAAAGTGTTGATTTTAAACTCAAAAAACTAAATAGACACCAAAGTCAAATTTTTTATATATCAATTTTTTTTTAATCAAGAAACTTTTATGTACTATTGAAAAATTCTCCCAACAATATTTAAAGAAATTATGTGCTTAAATTATTAATGGAGTGTTTGGGAGTGATTTTAGAATTCCTAAAATCTCTTTTGTCATGATCAAATTTAAAATTACCTAGATTTGGATATAACAAAAGTAATTTTGGACATTTTAAAATCATTTCCAAACACAACCTAAAACAATGAAAATAGTATTCCAGAGTCTTTTCATAATCAGTTTATTTTTTATTTTTTAAATATAAGGTTTTTTATATAACCTAACTAGTTTTATGTTTTTGTTTTTTAAAAAACGTTTGAACAAAAATGGTAGTTTATAAAAACATTATGTTTTTTAAAAACTCATTTTTCTTCTAAAGTTCTGTTTCTTTTCCATATTTAACATATTTCTCTCCAATAAATTTCTGTCTCTAACTTTTATAATTCTAAAATTTTTCTTCTCCAAATCTCTCTTTTTAAAATTTTCATCTCTATTTAAGTTTTACTTCTCTTTCTTCCTCTAAACCTTTCATCTTTATATAAATTTTATGTCTCTCTTCTAAGAATTTAATATTTTTTTCAAAATTTCTCTCTTTAACTATTTTTATGTCTTTCTAACAAATATAGCTTAACTTTTCTCTATCCAAAATTTCAACAAATTTTCTTTATTTTTTAATTAATTTTTCTTTTTCAAACATTTTATTTGCTTTCAAACTGAATGTAAAAACAAATATTGAATTCTCATCTAAAATTTCTCTTTTTCTTTAATTTTTTATGTTTTAATTTTTTTTCTTTATAACTTTTCTTTCTCTTTCTCCAACAAATATTCTTGTTTAAGAACTCTAACTAATACTCTTTCGATTGAATTTTTTTCTCTCTCGATCATTTTCTTCTTTCTAATATTCTTTTTTCTTTTTTTTTTCTGTTATATTTTTCTAATTTTTTTTATTTTCTCTCTCTAAACTTTTCTCATTATAAAACTGACTCTAAATTGATATTTTCATATCTCTCTTCCTCTCTTTCTTTCTTTAATACATCTTTTTCTGTCTTTCTAACTTTTTAAAAAATGGAAAATCAAAATTAATTATCAAACATATATGGTTTTTATTTTTTTAATTAAGAAAATAGAAAAATCAAAATAAAAAATTATTATCAAACCGGACTTAAATCATTCTTTGTTTTTGACACAGGTCATCGACTCAAGAAATACAAGTTATTTTAATATTTTAATTTTATCGGATTGACATTTTTTTTGTTTCTTTGGACAGAATATCGGATTGACTTTCAAATTTTGATAAGCAGTGAAATTAATACTTCCTATTAATTGAATGGCTACTTTTTTCGAAAAAGCAAAAAAGAACAATTGTGGCCAAGTTTGATCTTGTGAGTTGTGTGTGATGTCTTTTTGTAAATATTAATTTTGCATGTGTGCTGGGAGTTTATTTGGGTTAAAATATTAGAAATTTAATCAATAAGTCAGCAAATGAACACGTAACTAGATACTTCATCCAATTGCATATGATTCTTTTCCTTGATACTAAAAAGAGGTATCGAATTTCACTAATAGAATCTCCCTCTCTTCCCTCTACTTCTTTCTTTCCCAAAAAAATATTAAATCCATGAACCTTTTTTCTTTATTAATCGTTTATTTAGTTAGTTGTTGCTTGCAAAATGTTTATCCACAACTTTCTTTGAATATTTTTACTTGTTTCCAACGGAATTGAGGTACATAAAAAGGTATCTTTTGATAAAAGAAGCTGGGGTTGCATATAAATTGGAATTCGCCCCAATAAAAAAATGGGAAGGTTCCATTTTCCAACCAACCAAGTTCGTCATTTAAGATCACATATATATATATTTTACATTATATTATATATTATCTTAAAGAACTGGCCGCTGCCATATTTGTCTACTACGCTAAAGCAATGGAGTTTTTGGCCTTTTGGCTTCCTTATCTTTTCTTAGCGTGATGATGCTTTCTTTTCTTTTTTTTTTCTTTCTTTTTTGAGGTGGAGGTAAGGAGCAGAGAAAGAGAGAGAGCATTTGTTTTCTTTGCCAAAGAAGTATTACAATTTTTTTTTTAATTTTTTACAAAACGATGAAAATATATTAAAATATGCTTTATTAATTGAGTTGAAAATACTTTATTTTAATTTTATAAAATAAATTGCTCATTCATAAAATTTAAAACTTATATATTTTATATAGTAGATAATAACTTACTTAATTTGAGATTACTGGTTGTTCTAGAAAATTGACCTATTAAAATACTAACAATTTACAACTACATAAAAATATCATTATTTACTTTTTTTATTATATTATTTTAATATTTAGCAATGGTAAAGACTTAACCGAAAACAATACATAAATGATGATGAAATAAATAATGATGAAATGAAACATTTAAACATTTGTGAGTAAATAAATAAATTAAAAAAAAAAAGAAAAGAAAAAACTCCAACATTTAAGACTAACTTATAAAATTGGCCTTGCTTTTCTTCCCCGCCTCATTGAGGATTTCTTTGAATCTCTTTGTTTTATTTTTTTATTTTTCCGTTCAATATATATATATATTGAAGGAACAAGCTGTACCTGTATTTAGGTTGTAACCAACATCCTGTACAACCAGCACTTATATATACATCACCTTTAGTATTTTTTCTCTGATCTAGAGAGTTCTGTAAAAAGGATCAGAAAGTAAAGAAAAAGGATTGAGTGTGTGTAAATCCTGCTTACCTTTGTTTTCTCTGCAATAAAAATATATCTCCCTCTTCTACAGTGGATGTAAGCCTTTACGGCTGAACCACTATAATCCGTTGTGTTTTTCCTTCTCTGCTTCATCAAGATCAATCTCCATCGCCACTGCCTTCTGGTTTGTTTTTTTCCTTCTTCTTCGCGAATAATTTCTTTCTCAAAGTTTTGGTGCATGTGAGTGAATCTGTAAAGAAGCCATCTGTTAAAGAATAACAAAAAGGTAAACACGTTGAAATTGTTTTCTTTGACACGTTTACATCAACAAGTGGTATCAGAGCAAGAAAGTAAATCAAGAAGACATTTCTTGAATCTATAAAGATGGCTGTGGCTAGGTATGACATTAACAAGTTTGATGGGAAAGGGGATTTTCAATTATGGAAGGCAAAGATCAAAGCCATTCTTGGACAACAAAAAGCTTTGAAAGCCTTACTTGACCCCTCAAGTCTGCCATCAAACATCACTCAAGATGAGAAAGAGAAAATTGAACAAGTTGCCTACGGGACTATGATCTTGAATTTAAGTGACAGTGTACTTCAACAAGTAATTGAAGAAGAAACAGCTTATGATATCTAGAAAAAGCTAAATGAGTTGTACTTATCTAAGGATCTACCAAATAAGACTTACATCATAGAGAGATTCTTCACTTTCAAGATGGATTCAGCAAAATCATTGACAGAAAGCCTGGATGACTTCAGAAAATTATCTGTTGAATTCAAATCTTTAGGAGATAAACTCGGTGAAGAAAATGAAGCTATAATTCTACTAAATTCTCTTCCTGATGATTATAAGGATGTTAAAGCTGCTTTGAAATATGGAAGAGAACACATAACCACTGATGGTATTATCTCAGCAATCAAGATTAAAGAATTGGAGTTATTAGCTTCAAAGAAAGATCAACCAAACTCAGAAGGACTTTTTGCAAAAGGCAAGAATAAGGCTCCTTGGAAGAATAATAAACAACATCAAGAAGAAAAACACAAGTCCAAGATCAAATGCAATTATTGTCATAAAGAGGGACATTTGAAAAAGGACTGTTTTTTCTTAAAGAAGAAAAATCAGAAACAGAAGAAGAATAAACTAGCAGAAGCTGCTATTGGTGAGAACTCAATCACATACACTGATGCACTAGCAACCTCCAGTGAATGCAGTGAAGTATCCAAATCTGTAGAAATTCAAGATTGGGTTTTAGACTCGGGCTGCTCTTTCCACATGACACCATCTAAAGGATGGTTTAGTACCTACAAAGAGTGGGATGGTGGAATGGTCTACATGGGCAACAATAATGCATGTAAGATCACTGGTATTGGGTCAGTATCATTGAAGCTCCAAGATGGGTCTGTAAAATTTCTCAGAAACGTAAGGCATGTACCTACTCTCAAAAGGAATTTAATTTCCCTTGGTATGCTAGACTCTATTGGTTGTGAATATAGAGGTTATGGAGGTACTTTTGAAGTTAAAAAGGATTCTAAGACTGTCCTCACTGGTACAAAGATCAATGGCCTTTATGTTATAAAGAATGTGCAGATGATACAGTCAGCTCTAGTTGTATCAGAAGATATACCAACTGAGGGAGATCTTTGGCATAAGAGACTCTCTCATATTAGTGAAAGAGGCCTCAAAGAACTGGTTAAACAACGCCTATTACCTACAGAGACTTGTAGAAGCTTGGGTTTCTGTGAACATTGTGTGATAGGGAAGTCAACTAGACAACAGTTTTATAAAGGTCATCACACATCTAAGGAAGTTCTTGAGTATATACATTCAGACTTGTGGGGGCCAGCAAACATACCATCTCTAAGCGGATCAAGGTATTTTCCTTCCTTTATTGATGATTATTCTAGGAAAAGCTGGGTGTTTTTTCTAAAGACTAAAGATCAAGCTCTAGAAAAATTTAAGGAATGGAAGTCCCTAGTTGAAAAACAAACATCTAAACATGTAAAATGCCTAAGAACCGATAATGGTCTTGAATTCTGCGGAGAAGATTTTAACTCTTTCTGTAGAACTCATGGAATTCTAAGACACAGGACAGTGAGATACACCCCACAACAAAATGGTGTGGCTGAGCGATTGAACAGAACAATAATGGAACGAGTAAGGTGTCAACTCTCTGATGGACTGATTCCTGAAAGATTCTGGGCTGAGGCAGTATCCTATACTGTGTATACGCTTAATAGGTGTCCACATACATCCATTAATTAACTAACACCTGAGGAAAAGTGGACAACAAAGCCTCATAAGTTAGAACATCTAAAAGTTTTTGGATGTGTTGGCTTGGTCCACCAAAATCAAGGTAAACTCAAACCAAGGGCTGTGAAATGCATGTTTGTTGGGTTTACTCAAGGTGTCAAGGGTTTCAGATTATGGCATCCTATTGAGAAGAAATGTATAAACAGTAGGGATGTAATTTTCAGGGAGCAAGAGATGTTTATGTTAAAAGAAACTACTTCTGAAAATTCTTCCTCAAAAATGACTACTCAAATTGAGGTGGAGCAACTTCTACCATCACATACCAGTGGAGTCTCTTATGAGACAGAAAGTCAAAACAGTGATGTAGAAGAAGCTGTCATCCCTAAACAGTTAGACCTACATAATTACTCCTTAGCTAGAGATAGACAAAGAAGGAACATAGTGCCACCAACAAGGTTTACTGATACAGATTATGTAAATCTAGCCTTAAATGCTGGAGGACCCTATAGCAATGATGAACCAAGTACTTTTGAAGAAGCTATAAACTGTTCAAACGCTAAGGAATGGATTGAAGCTATGAATGATGAAATCCAGTCCCATGAGTTGAATGGCACCTAGAAGTTAAAGACCCTACCGAAGGGGTATAAACCTATTGCTTCTAAATGGGTCTTTAAATATAAAGAAGAAGTTCCAGGAATTCAAAAGGAAAGGTTCAAAGCTCGTCTAGTGGCAAAAGGGTTTACCCAGAAGGAAGGAATAGACTATACAGAAGTTTTCTCTCCAGTTGTCAAACAAACTTCAATAAGACTTCTATTATCTTTAGTTGTTCAATTCGATTTAGAGCTTGACCAACTAGATGTTAAAACGGCTTTTCTCAATGGCCATCTAAGTGAGACCATATATATGAAACAGCCTCAAGGATACATTAAGGATGGAGAAGAAAAC
>JAOANK020774812.1:0-10825 GCA_026257165.2 Telfairia occidentalis | reverse complement strand
ACAGCGTCTCGACGCTGTCTCGATAATTTCTAATCTGCCTTGGAAATTCATCGTAGCGTTGAGACGCTCTTTCTTCAACGTCTCAACGCTGAAGAACCTGTCTTCATGTTACTATTTGGGCGTCTCAATGCTGCCCTTTGGCATCTCGACGCTGGCTCTCGGGTTTCTTCCTTATTTTTTTTCTTTGATTTGGCTCGTTTGTGGGTTGTTTGACTCATTTCTTGCCTTGAACAATTTTGAATTCATCTCTTTCCTTACAATGCTCGTTTTCTACAAAAATTCACATTTAAAAGCATCAAAGTCCAAATTTAACTAATAAAATTATTGAATTATAAGTTTAAAACTTGCACTTTTTAAGTGCTATCAGTTTCCCAGTAAATCCGACGATTTGAGTGAAATTCGGAATGTACCCATATTCTCGTAAACTCTGGCCAAACCAAAGTCCCCCAATCTCCCATTGAAATCCTCGTCTAAAAACACATTGTTGGCCTTCACATCTCTATGAATCACCACTTGCTTGTCATCTTCGTGTAGATACGTAATTATCTTTACCCTCTGCTCCCAATTCAGAGTTATCTTTTCAGCTCACCAAACATATACTTATCCAAGCTTCCATTCTCTATATAATCGTTAACTAAGAAAAAGATCCTCCCTCCGTCGATTACTCAACCCCATAGATTGAACTAAATTCCTATGCCCGAATTAAACTGATGGTTTCGATTTCAGACAAACATTCGGGTAAACCCTGATTCAATTCTTGAGAAA
Source organism: Telfairia occidentalis (assembly GCA_026257165.2). Taxonomy (NCBI): domain Eukaryota; kingdom Viridiplantae; phylum Streptophyta; class Magnoliopsida; order Cucurbitales; family Cucurbitaceae; genus Telfairia; species Telfairia occidentalis. Next base: position 10,060 of record JAOANK020774812.1, on the reverse strand, counting down.
TTCCCTTAATTGTAACTTGGGTTTTCGAATTAGGGAGAATTCCTTCATAAACCTTACCACATCCACCATGCCCGAGAAGCTCTGTTTCTCTTAACCCACTACAACCCTCTCTTCTTCTTCCCTATTCACAGAGAAACACTCCGTCAAGAGCTACAAAGACACGTTTGAATGTAGAAGGACTAATCGGACCAGTTGGACGGAGGAGAGAGAGAAAGAGAGAGGAGAAAGGGGAAGAGGAATGGGAGAGAAAAGTCCCTCACAAAAATAACTAATATTGAATTACGTACGACGCCACATCAGTAAGTAAAATTCTCAATTTTTAATTGCTACATCATATTTTCATTAGTCAACTAAGGGTCAAATAATTTCAATGACCATTTTAAACTATTTTGTAAATCTCATCAACTAAAGTGTATATTTTGAAAACATCAAGAGCCTAAACAAACTTAAAACTTAAATCCTTAGGAAATAGAAGTGCATTTTGCCAATAAAAAAAAAAAACATTCAAAACTAAAACATACATTTAATCTAAAAAATCTCTGTGCAAACCATTTTGGCAGGTGCTTAAAAAAGAAAAAAGGAAAAAAAAAAAAAACCAATTTGTGAGGTAGAAAAGGTCAAAGGATGGATTATTGGTATTGAAAGGAATGGCAAGCAAAGCATTAGGCTATAAATGCGGTGAACCAAAAGTTTTGACTTTATGAAGAAAGGTAGAGTGGTGGTAGAAACCATCTGCGGTTTACAGCAGATTGAATTTTGTGCAATAATATTTGAAACCGCCATGGGGACGATCAAGCTGTGCCTGGTTGTCCTCCTCGTCGCCATCGCCATCGTCCCTCGTTTCTGTTCATCCTCCTCCACCGACGGCGGGAGGGACTGGGCTCGTGCTTATGGCGCTTCCAACAGCGCCTTCTTCCCAGAAGACCCACAGGGAGACTTTGCCTCAGACGACAGTCGGCGAGTGCTTTTCCAGTACGGCTTCGGATACCCATACCCTCGTGACCGTTACCTGAGCTACGAGGCCCTCAAGAAGAACAGCGTCGCCTGTGGCAGCCGCGGCCACTCTTACTACGACTGCTCAAAGCGTCGTAGAGCCAATCCTTACCGCCGCAAATGCACCGCCATGACTGGCTGCGCTCGTTTCACTGATTAGTCTTATCCATTACATTATTATATTTAACCCACCACTTTCTTCTTTCTTCTGTCTTCTTTCTTCTTTCTTCTTTCAATACGCTCTATTTTATTTATTTTCTCTGAATTTTCGAATAAGTTCTTGTTGCTTCTTGTCTTGAAAAAAATGATTTGATTTCTAACACTGCTGCACATCATTTTATTATTTTTAAACAATTTTAGAATGTTATGTTGAGTTATTAATTTATTTTTGTAATTCTTTTTTTTCAATTTATACGTCCATAAATACCACAAATTTGTTTAATGAAATTGTATTGAAAACTGGATTTAAATTGGAGTTATATATTAAACTGGAAGGTTGTTATTGTTTTCCTTCTCTATAAGAAATTATCAGCTATAAAATTTTAATTATATACATTTTCAATATCATTATCATTCCCAATAAGGAATCCCAAAATTCCACTAAAAGAATAGTGCACTGCTCTATATCCATTGAAAGGATGAAAATATCGTCTCAAAATACTAAACTTTTAATAAAATCTGATTAATTTTTTTATTTGGAAATTATTTCTCGATTTATGAGTTGTAATGGTGCGTATAAAAACAAAAGACAATTAAATAACATGTAATTGGAGCAGTAATTAAAAGCTAGTGTAAGAGAAACGACACAAAGATCTTTTTAACGTGGATTGGTTTCCAACCCTACTCCATGAGGCCATACTCAGAGAAAATAAATTCCCTTCTTAAATCAAACTGCAATAGTTGATTGATTTTTCCTTGGATTGAAGCTTTTCAAACACAAAGCTTCCCTTCAATGCCAAATGCTCTTCTCCCAAGACTCAAATAAATTTCCCACAAGTGTAGATGACTTTAAGCACAGTGCCTCAAAGTTTTAATTTTGAATCCCACGACTGTCAAGAAGAAGATTTTTTAAGCATACTTTTGCAGGAATAAGAATAATTAATTAAATTAAATTAAATTAAATCAGAATTAATTTTTATAAAAAAAATTAAGTAGATAATTTACATTTCTATCTTTGGTAAGTTTACATTATATCTATACACTATGCTTTCCTTAATGAATTTAATTTACTTTTTTTTTTTTTTGCGAACTTAATGAATTTAAAATTCATTCTTAAGATAAAAGTATAAAATAATGATAAATATATATGGTTTCGAACTTTCAAGGAGTACGCTACAAGAAAGGTGGCCTTTAGCGATGGAAAAAAAACCGTTACTAAAGGCAATAAATCCTTGCTAGCATTGTCGCTAAAAGTTTGTTGTCGTAGAACTTTTTCGACGCAAAAGTGCCTCGTCGCAATTTCTTGCAATATGAATGACACTTCTACGTTTATCGCAATTTTTTTCAGATACAAGCTTCCCACGTGTTGTAGATTATCGTTTCAACTCCCTTCAATGACAAATGCCTCTTCTCCCAAAGACTCAAATAATTTCCTACAAATATAAAAAACTTTATTAGAATTGAGAGAAATGGTGAATTTTCATCTAGAAGAATCTAAACATTGAAGCAATCACGTCGATCGCTAGCCTCTGGTGGCAGTTAAGTGGATCCTCCCAAGCGGCAATCGCCAAACCCTCGCGGTCGTCCCTCGTCTAGGAGTAGAGGTGAGGGTGTGGCGGGAGGAGTTCTAACACTGCGAGTGCCAACCAAGTAGCCGCATTGCAAATACAGATGGCAACGGGGCCAAGGATGCATTCCCATCCCTGACCACGCGAGAAATTTTAGTCCCCATCCCAAAAAATTAGAAGTGGGGATGGGATGAGAATTCCTATAGAGGCGTATCCAGAAATTTTATGTAAGGGAGGCTCCATACATAAAAATATAATAAAAATATAGTGAAATTTTTTAATATTAATAAATACATAAATAAACCAATTTACACATTACAATTATTCTCTACGAGTTTTCATGATAACTTTATTATCTAATTTATCAAATAAATCTTTCTCAATATATGCTATGAGACTATCATTCACCAACTTCTGGTTTAAACAAGAAGTAACATAAACAAAATGCAACATCCTTTGAAATAATATATTCTAACAAATTAGAATGCTCATTAAACTAGGTTGGAATAAACTGTCTTGACTTTTCTCCAAATTTCTTAAATGGAAAAATATGATTCTGTGGCTGACAAAGACCATTTTGTAAATATGCTCTCCAAACTTGGTCTTGAATATTATAATCATAATCAGAAATCTTAGTTCTTAAACCAGGATTTACAGGTAGTTCTCTTAAAGTCATTTCTATAGTAGACCTATCAAAATTAGAATTACTTTTATTTTTGGGAGATGATGCCTTTGTGGTTGTTTTTCTTTTAATAATATTTCTCCATATCGTCTACACAAATATTAATAAAAAAATATTTAAGACATTACATAAAATACAAATTATAAGAACTAAAATTTTTTAAAAAAAATTAAAAAATCTTACTTGTTAATGTAATACTATGGAGGTCTCGTGTCCGGACAAAATATTTGTCCCTTAATTTTAACTCTAAAAAAAAAAGAGAAAGAGATAAAGCAATATCAATAATATGAATAAAAAGAGAGATTTTCAAAGTAAATGATACATTTTTTAGAGAACAAAAATTTAGTATCTAGAAAATAATATCAATAATATGAATAAAAATAGAGAAATTAATTGCAAAGTAAATATTACATTTTCAAGAGAGTATAATAAATTTAGTATCTCCGTTATTGAGTTGTAAAAAAATAATTTTTATAGGTTATTGAGAAAAAAGAACAAAAGAGAGAACACGGCTAGATTTTCTTATTCTCTAGGTATGATATAAAACCTAATCTTTTAAGCTAGTATAAATTTAATTCGGCTTAGCCCATTTAAATTAAAAACCCTAGGAGCAAAAAAATAAAATGGAATAAAATAAAAGGAGGAAAATTGCAAAAAGTTTTACTTGAACTCAATCACTCAAGGGAGGCACAAGTGGACACAAGTCTCATTACAATTGGGCTAATTCCCATAAACATTTTTTACCTATAAAATTTTAACTTATATCAATTTATAATCTAAACTTTCAATTTTTTTAAATTGTAACTAAAACTTAGATAATTGTTGGAATTTTAACATTAAATTTAAAAAAGTGCAAACAGATTTTTATTTGAAAGATCATGAACAAATATATTCTTATATGCATTCAATAAATTATAAAATATATGTATGAAATAAAATTGATGAGATTTTAAAGAAAAAACGACATTAGAGCTAAGTTTTTGTTGAAATTTTTTAGTTTGACAAAATGTTATTCAATGATTAATTTGTGCATTAATCAAACTAAATTTCGCAGAACTTTTTATTTTATGGAAACTAGTATTTTGATGCGTGCTTTGCATGTTTTATATTCATTTTTAGTCTAATTTAATAAGCATTTTTTAAACGATGAATAGGATTTTTTTAATCATGTTAGTTATATATATATATATATATATATATATATATAATAAGTATAATTGAGAGTTAATTTGAATATTTTTAATAAAATTAACGTGGAATAAGAACGAGAAGATTAGTGTTATTAGTATGCGACAATATTATTAAAAAAACTAAAAAAATATGATAATGTATGGTTTCTTATTATTGCTGTTTAAAGGATAAATCAATGAATATAATCATGTACTAAATTTTAATTAAACAATTTCTTAGATATATCATTTTCCACAACAATAATGATTATAAGCTAAAATACATTTATAAGAGATAGTATCTGTGAACGTAAAGCATACTTGACAACATATCATCCTTATTTACATATTTTCAAGAGTATTCTCTGAAATTATAAAAGTATCACCATTGCATCAAAATAATAAGGTCAAGCAAGACAATGAATAAAGAAGATTAGATTATACAATCTAACAAAAATTATAAGTTAAAGCAAGAAAATGAGTAATAAAAAGAGAAAAAAAACCCTAAGAAGAACGGACTTAAGTGTATGTAAAAAGTGTTGAAGAGAGTCCTTTATATAGTCGTAAGTGATAAAGAGCTTCAAAACTTTTGAAATTTCATTACTAAATATAATTAAAAGTTAAATTCATAAATTATTAGAATTAATTTATAGAAATAAAGAGACAAAATTATTTATACCGTAACCTTTTATATTTTAAAGAGAATGTGAAAATGTGTTAAATAATTAATTTTCATTTTACTTAATTTATAATTTAACTAAATGATAATAAGGAAACAATTGTTGAAGAATAATAATAAAAATATTAGTATTTATGTCAGTGGGTGGGTGTGTCGAAAGTTTTTTTTCCCTTTAATTTTTAAAATAAGTTAGCTATTTTCTTTAATTTAAAAATAATTTAATATAATTATAATTATAATAATTATTGGTTGTAGATTTTTGTTTTAATTTCTTTTTAGAACAAGATTATAAATTGTTAATATAGATATAGATTATATATATAAATAATTAAAGAAGAAATTATGTAAGTTGTAGTAAAAACCTTTAGCATTCCAACCTCTTAAAATTCTATATATATTTACTTTTGTTGATTATTAATTAATAATTAATTAAAATAAAAGCTCTTTAGATGGTAGAAAACACCTTTTGCATCCTTTCTTTTTAAATTCTATAAATTTACTATTATTGACTATTAATTATTAATTAATTAAAAGAAAAACTCTTTAGATGATAGGAAAAAATCTTTTGCATCCTAACATTTTAAATTCTATAAAATTTTTGTTGTTGCCAATAATATTAATATTTTTAAGTAAATAATTTATTATTTATAACTAATCATTAATGACATACTTTGTAAATTGTTTTTCCAACATTTTCACTTTTTAATATATTGTAGATTAGTGAATTTATGAAGATTTTTATATTACTTTTTCTTTAAAGTAGTGAGTGAATTAATGAAAATTGAATAGAGAGTTAAAATTGCAACACTATCTAATTCTAAAGTCCAATTTAATGAAATTGAAAGTTTTGGATGAAAATTAATACAACTTGACAAGTTTAGAAATAAAAGTTTATTTATTTTTCTTTACGTTATTAAGTAAAAATTTGTTTTGAATTTACTATTAAAGTAGATGCCCATTACCCCCATAAGTTAGTTATATAATTCAATTAACTCACCCTATTAACTACCATAGCTCTCGTCTCATATTGCTATCTCAATCTTTTCTCTCCATCTCTCTTATGTTCTCTCTTATTCTTATTTTATCTTTAGTTTTATAACACGTTATTAGCACGAAAGCCTTTGCCAATTTTATTATGCTAAAGGTAGGGTTTTATTTTCATTTTTGTCATTTGCGGCAACATGTTTTGTATGTTTCCTATATACAATGTATATGTATTATATACCTTGAATAAACATTGAACGTTGGCAACATATATTTTATACATGACAACATGTTATTTGCAATTTTACATGTTATGCTCAGTAATTAATTATTCATTTATCATGATACTATTATTGAATTCAATCTTTGAGCATGATATATATCTGTGTTAATTGATTTAGTTCAAATAGTTATTTATTGCTTTCCTTCTAAATGTATATGATTGTTCTTAACTATTTGATGTGTTTCAAGTTTTGTAAAGATGTCTTGAGAGTATAGTAAATCTTTATTTGTTTAATAATTTTGAAAGTTAATATACTCTTTATTAGGCATGATGTATATATATACCTTATATATATAATATTATTTTACATCATGCACATTTTCTAACCTCCTTCAATCAAATTTAAAGGAATTGTAAATTAATCTCATTACTCTCTGTATTTTATGTTATGTATATTAATCTCATCTTTTATGTATTTAATATTCTATTTATATAATATATACACATGGTATATATTTAATATACTGTTAACTGATTTTGATCACATAACATATTATATAAATATATTTGTTTGTGTTAGTTTTACCATGACAAATAGAGTTGTAACTTTTGATAACAATGGTTAAAATTATTTGTCATTAGTATTTGATATTTGAAATTCATTTGGATGTCATATAGTTATTATTTTCATGTGGATGGATGATCCATATATCCTGGAAAAGCTTCAAAGATATGTTTGGTAGTTAAACATTCTTCCTAAAACTCATTTTGATTAGATGCACTTGTAGTTGTATTATCCAAAATCACTAAGTGCTCATTTTGATTAGACGCACCTGAAGTTGCACAATTTTAAAACAATAAGTGATTTTAAACTTATGAGGATATATCAGAGAAGACATTTCATTCTCAAATATGAAATAGGCTGCTATAGTAGCAATATTGAGAAATATTATTAAATACTGAGATGATTAAATATTATGTCTTCGTGAGATTACTAAACAATAAGCATTTGACAAAAATCATGAATCTCGACCAATTAATTTAATATTATTCCCTAAGTGGATGTTGTAATTTTTAATAATTGTGCTTAAGGTCTAAATCATGATTACAATAGAAGAAGAAATCACATGTACATGAGATGATTAAAAGAATAGTTTGTTCCACATAATAAAAATCATAAGAGATGCATTAATCTTGTACTTGTTGTACAATCAAGTATTTAATTAAAATTACAACCTCAGTAATGAAAAGGGAAAGAATATGTAGAAGCAAACTTTGTAAATCTCTTGAAGAGATGAATATCTTTTTTTTTTTTACCCTTTTAATATAACATATTAGAATGTTACAAATTTTTTAAAGTCTCCTGAAGAGATTATGAATGAAGAAGATTTAAGTATGATAGATAGTGCCCTATGCACAATTTATTTAAAAGTAGAAATTTTAAAAAAATTGACAATGCTAGAAGCAAAAGTCAATATCATATTAAGGAGAAAAGCAAATATTGTTTTGTCAAGAAGAGCAAAAATTTACAATTGACAATGCTTTATTTTTTAGTTAATCAAAGAAAAATCTACTGAATTTTAAAGATATACATGTATTGGTTATAGATACCGATAATAAGAATAATATAAAGTATGTCTATATTATACTGTCTCAATGAAAAACTAGAAAAGCTACCTAATTTTTTCTTCTGGATTGAATTATTCACGCAAATTCGTGTAATTGAAATATATGCAACAATGAGCCTTAAGTTAATTAATCTAAATATATTTACTATTTGGCATGATACATTGGATTATTTCGGGTCAATAATGATGAGAAAAATTATTGAGAATTTACATGGACATTCATGAAGAACCAAAAGATTCTCCAATCTAGTAAATTGTCATGTGCTATTTGCTCTTAAAGAAAAGTGATTATTAAACCATCACCTACTTAAAGTGGGGATTTAATCATTTGTGTTATTAGAAAGAATTCATGGTGATATATGTGGACCTATTAATCCACCAAGTAAACCATTTAGATATTATATATGGTCTTAGTTGGTGCATCCAGTAGATGGTCACATGTGTACTTATTATCAATTTGAAATCTTACAATTGCAAGATTACTTGCTCAAATAATTAAATTAAGCACAATTTTTTTTTTATTATGAAATAAAAAATATTAATCTTCGTATAGTTGTAACATCCCGTTGTTTTTTTTAATTCGATTTAAATTGTTATTTTTCGAATTAGATAAGGATGATTTGAATGTGGTAAAATTAGGGGAAATAATTAACATTTGTTTTCCTTTAATTTAAATAAAAAATAATTTTATTTTTATGAAAAAAGGAAATTAATTATGATAATGACATTTTTAAAATTAATTCGAATTGAGCTAGAGTTAGGGTTTAGAGAGAACCATATAAGTACGCATGTTATGAAACCCTAGCCACCAAATCCATTTTCCTTTTTGCAAAAAGAAAATTTTCTCCTACTTTTCATTCTCCCTTTTCACGCCAAACCCTTCCTCCTCCATCCCCATCTCCCACCTGCACCCACACATATGGCACAGGCGGTGGTGGCAGATAGGCGATGACGGCGGCTAGAGAGATGTTTTGGTGAAGCAAAGGGTCGAGAACAACTATGAGGATGAGATCTATGCATTGGCAGAAGCGAAACATTGATCGAAGAAGCGGTGAATCGCCATGTGCAGCGGAAAGCCCTCTGTAGCGAAGACATGTGTAGCACACACTAGCTTCAAGCCGCACTTGTTGGCGCGTGGGAGCTTAGTTCGACTTGATTCTAGCGGCGCTTAATTCTTGCGGTTGAGTAGAATCCAAATCTAGTAACCGTGCACCAATTTGCGATAGCGCGTGGGCGGCGCATGGTGGCAGCGATTGGGCTGAAGCACGGTAGTGAGTGGACAATACGTTCCGAATAGTAGTTAAATGGTACTTTAGGGAATTAATTAGAGAATATGTAATTTTTAACTAGGTTTGCTAGAAGGATCATAGACCGAGTCATTAGGACCACTTTTAGAAAATTTCAAGGAATAAGGTAAGTGGCTTCGCTTTTGGATAAGCCTTCGAGCTAGGTCAGATCTGTTTGATGTTATGTGATGTAATTTGTAATTATGTTTATTCATTTAAAGTTAATGTTAGGCATGGTGCGATATTGTACTGAGCCCGATGTGTATCATTGTATGTGGATTATAGATGTCAGAGGTATCATATGAATGTTGTATATTGGAAGTCATGGGCGTCACATGTATTATGTGTTGTTCTTTGGGACCTTTGCATAATAGAGCGCATGTTAGAGTGCATGTTGCATGTCTGTATTTGACAGTGACAACCATCTCCCATTACAAGGGGTCGGTGTGAGTGGTAACTTGACTACGCTGACTGGGTACCTCTATCATTAGTAGTAGTTGGGTTTTCTAGAAAGCTCTCACACGTACCTTAAGTGAGAGGCGGAAAGATGTGTTCAAGGTCGTTGTCACTTAGAGTTGTTATTGATAGATGCATCAACATGCATACACAGCAGAAGTAGGATCACAACACTCAAATTAGCTTAATCATACATTGGAAAATCATGCTTAAATATGGAAAAAACAGAGTTT
>JAOANK020774701.1:0-10826 GCA_026257165.2 Telfairia occidentalis | reverse complement strand
GTACTAAAAGTACCTTGTTCAATATCAAGTAAGAAACATTATTTAATGACATCTTAATGTCTCCCACTACATCAACTGAGATAGAACTCCAAGTGCCAACTTGTAAAGATTATTCTAAATTATTACACATTTTCAAAGAACTACATAATTGTGATGAACAACAAATGTAGATAATAGATTCTAAATCAACTATCAAAATGAGATTGTTATTCTCCACAAAAAAATATATCAGATCAAATTTACTATTATTTGTATTCTTTTCTTAAAGAGATACTTCAAAAGTTTCTATCATTATGACTGCTCTGGCTACTCTAGAAACTATTTTCTTTTATAGCTTTAGTCATATAGTTTCTTTTCTTAGATTTTTTAGTACGTAATCCCAAGATCATTTAGATAATTATCTAAATTCGACTTTTAAATGACTTCAACATCAAGTATGTTGTCGTCATTTTCCTTTTTCTACTTAGTTGACATCTGACATGTTAACCAAAAGATACACGTCAGTCATCCCGCTAGTTTAGATTCATCAATCATTGTACCTCATAAACAATTCAATTGTCATTGGTAACAAGTTTTGAGAACATTTTTAAGTTAAAGAAAAAACAATATTTTACACTACCATTATAGTGTCAAAACTATTTTTCCAAGTGATGTTGATATATCAACAAAATAAGAGAATTAGACATAGTCTTGAAATATATAAAAAATATTATTTAACACATGGAATCATTATTCATAAAATTTTAGTATTTTAATCAAACAATTTGATAAATAAACCCTATAAATTCTTTTAAATGCTATGGTACTTCAGTGTGTCAGAACAAGTGCCGCCGTAAGGTAGGTCAAGTGTCTCTTCACTGAATTGAGACCTTCTCAACCAAGTATTATACCAAAATAACTCTTATTCCTATAATATTTAGTTACCATTAATTTGGTAAAGGATGATCATTAACAACCTTAATGAATCCTTTGTGAGTGTGTCCTATCATTTTAGATTTTATAATTTCATTCCAACAAGTGCTGCCACAGGGTAAGTCAAGTATTGGAACAAAACTACTATTCTATTCTTTTCAGAAGATTCACCCTGATATTGATCAATGTAAACACCTTCCGTAGGGGAACGATCCAAAAGCCTCTGTGGGGCCCCACATGAATCTCATGTTGTGAACCAATGATAGAGACCGTGAGATATATGGTCACACATCCTTCTCCCATTCACTATTTTGAAATTAGGGTTTACTACTTAGACAAAATAGGCTAATCTTTTTTATCTAAGCTAAAGAAACAATCTAACCTTTTCATAATCCTTATGTTTGTTGGATTGATTTTAATGTGAATTACCAAGTTTCAAACTATACGTTAAAACCTAGTCAGATTATGAGTCTGCTTAATGTAGCTAAATAAAATTTGACTAATTCAACTCCTAGGTTAGTTCTCAAGTAGAGGTGGTGTTCCCTTACGGTCAACTTAAATACCCAACCTTGCCAGAACCTTCCTTAGACAGAATTTACTTATAGTCAATTTTTATTTTAAATTCATTAATCTTTAATTAACCATTAATTATTTAATTAATTAACCTAAGTGAATTATTAAGCCATATTTTTAATCCTATTAAAACCTAATTTAATTGTGAAAAGTTTCAATTTCTACTAAAAAGTTAAACCCTTTAAATTTTAAAAGAGAACAATTACCTTCCAAAAATATATACTTTTTTAATCTCATTAAAAAAAAAACTATTCAAATTTTAAAACCCTTTTAAAATTTGAATAAGTCCACATTTGATTTTCTAATCCTATTAGAAAATTCAAAGATAGCTCTATTCAAAATTTAGAGTTTTTAATCTCATTAGAAAATAATAAATAGAATTTAATTTTGTCTAAATATTAATCTCTTTAAATTTGGAATAAAATTATCTATTTTAGATTTTCTAATCATATTAGAAAATAAATAGATAATATATAACTCTATTCAAAATATGTTTTCTAATCTCATTAGAAAATAATAAATAGAATCTAATTTTATCTAAATTTTAATCTCTTTAAATTTTGAATAAAATTATCCATATTAGATTTTCTAATCATACTTGATTAGAAAATAAATAGATAATATACAACTCTATTCAAAATTTAAATGTTTTCTAATATCAATAAAAAATAATAAATATAACCTAATTCTATTAAATTTTAGTCTCTTTAAAATTTTGAATAAAATTAAACCTATTAGATTTTCGAATCATATTAGAAAAGGTAATATACAACTCTATTCAAAATTTGAATATTTTCTAATCTCATTAAAAAACCATAAATATATATCTATATATTTCTATTCAACTTTTAAACCCTTTAAAAATTAGAATAAATTACCTATATTTGATATTTCTAAGTCTATTAGAAAATATCCCACTAAAAAATTTAATGGTATGTACACTTAGTAAAGATAGTTTTTTGCCTTTATTCAAATTTTAAACTACTTTAAAAGATGAATCTTTAATTATTAAAAAAAAAAAAAAACAACAACAACAACCTAATCTTATTAGGAACCATCCTAATCCTATTATTCAAAATATAAAAAATTATATTTAAACAATAATGATCATGTATGATATTCTCAACCTATGTGGGAATTTTAAAACTATATGACATACTCTTATGCATTATAAATAAATATGTATCAATATGCAAATTACATCCAATGCATATAATTATTCAAAATTATATCAAACATATAAAATTAAATTTAAAACAAATTTGATTGGCATAATCTTTTTTCCAAAAATTACAACAAAACTAAACCTTATGGGTTTCTAAATTGATCTAATCAATAATAATAATAAAAAAAACCTAATGCAAAAAAAAATGTCAAGATTAGTCAAATTTCAAACTAAACATGCATCACATACATACATAAATATCAAGAGAACAACTTTCTTAAAAAAATCATAACTTTGCATTATTTTAATTCTAAATTAAAATTCAAAGTTTACTCTCATATGAATTGTAGGGATAAACAATTTATCACGTAGTGAGATTTTGATTCTAAACAATTTAAAATCTAGGATCGACATTGAAATTAATTTAGAATTATATAGTAAGGAAAAAAATACCTTTGAAGAAATAATTCTTTTCAACTCCTCCACAAGACGTTCTTGGATCTCAACAACTATTCTTTAAGATCTTTTTGGCAACTTCAAAAAAATTCTCCACAAGATCTTCTTGGCTATGACTCAAAGGAATTAAGATTAGTGAGAACCTTCTTGAAAGATTGAGGAAAAATTTCTAGAGAAAGCTATTGTATTTATCAAGGGTTGAATAATATAGGCTTACCCAAGGGACCTAGAGACTTGAGATAGAATCTAAGCCTAATAAAATTCTATATTTGAATTATTTGATGTAACAAATCCCAAATTTTTAATATCTTATATATTAAAATATATATAATTATTTGAATCTCATTCAAATAATCATTTGAAAATCAAATTACATATTTTAATATCATATATATTAAAATATATTTAAATTATTTGAATCTCATTCAAATAATTATTTTAATATATACTTGATATTAAAATTAGGTATATAAAATTTTCTTTTAATCAATGGATCAAATACATTTATTGTTTCCTTTATCATTTAATGTATCTAATACATTAAATTTAATTTTGAACAACTTCAAATTTATTTTTTCTTTTAACATAATTAATCTATTAGTGAGATAGCAAGGAACCTTATGAACCTAGAGATTATAAGCTCCAATGATATAAGATTAATTAATTAAACTTATTAACTAATTAATTAATTTTCATTCATTAACTCAAGGTCACTTCACTAAAAACTCGGAGTTGCACTCTTATGCACTGTTGGACATGTTATGTCCATGGATATATAATCATTACATGCAAGTCGACCCTTTACGAGCAGTTCATACTTACAGCTGCGTAAAATGTCCGTTTTACCCCTTTAATTACAACTTAAACTTTAAGTATCACTGATCCTCTAATGAACGATATGTTTATGATCCAACCATAAACTAAGTCTCTCCCAGGCCAGTGAGAGGGTGAGGCCCCATTGTTCAAGTCCCGAAATCAGCACTTAAGGGAATTGCTCCTCTACTTACCCTATAACAGAAGGAATAAATTCCATCTTGTGAGATTATGTTCTCAGCTCCCCATTTAGTCATGTCCTCAATATAGTGGGCTTATTGAATCTGCTTCAAAAACCATTCTCACCCATGTAAATAAAAGGACATGCCCCATAGGTAGAAGTTCATAATTCACTCAGGATTGAGATCGAGTCGCATATGATCATCTTGTGAAATATTAATTTTCTCTTTTAACGAATTTATAAAGATAAAATATTCCGCAATCCAGTCTTATAAAAACTCATTGTATATGATACCCTCACTCACATGTCTCCACATAAACGATTTGGGTCAAACCATTTGTAACCTTTACAAAGTGGGTCGTATCAATAGTGTCATCAAGATAAGACACTCAACCTTATTTATATGCTATAGACTCTTTAGGTTACTCCTGAAACATGATTCTCTTATATGTCAACTACATACTGTTCGATTACATTAGTAACCTAAGATTTTCATAAAATGGATAATAAATATTGCATATATTAAAGTATTTTATAAATAATATTCTACAAGTTACGAGACTTTGGGACATAAATCCTAACAATTCTAATCATCGAAAATGGGAAATAAACATGATTTCAAGGGGGAAAGCTCAAGAAAACACAATGATAAACGACTCTACTGTCTTACCGTTCTGTAGGGGGCATGGGGAGGCGATGAAGAAGCTGGCCTTAAAAGGAATACTGAAACAGAGAGAGAAAAAGTGGAGAAAATTGAGGAAGGGGAGAAAAGAACCCACCACCGTCGATCTTCTAAGGTTGCTACTGCTGGTGGTTGTTCGTTTGCTACCTGTTGGTTTTCTCGGGGAGGAGACAAATGTGAAAGAGGAAAATTTCAGGGCAGGAGGGGGAAAGCTTGAGTGTGAATGAGGAGGGAAAAGAGAGGAAAATTATCTTTGAGAATGGCTTTAGGAGGCTTCGTGGCTAGGGTTCCTATCAAGCATACTAATAAGATGCACTTCAAATGCTAACCCTAGCCCTAAATGGCTTTAATCACAAAAATGACATCAACCCTTGGATTTTTCCTTATCCTAAAATAAAATCGTCTTATTTCAAAAATAAACTAATCTTATTTATTTTCCCCTCCAATATTATGAAAATAACTTAGTCCCTAAGTAATTCAACAATAATCAATTAAAATTGAATTAAATTAACGGAACATTATAATTTACCCACCTTAAGAATTTTCATCCTCGAAAGTTGATACTCGTGAAACAATTTGGGGTACGTAGTCTTCATTTCCTCTTCCAGCTCCCAAGTCGCTTCCTCCAACTGGTGAGCAAAAGAACTTTCACCAAGACTATATCTTCTGGTTGCGAAGTACCTTCACCTCTCATACCATAATTTGAACAGGTTTCTCCTCATAGCTCAGGCTCTTACTAAGATGTGAAGGCTCGTAATCTATCACATGTGACAGGTCTGTTATATACTTCCGTAGCATAGAGACATGGAAAACATTGTGAACGGCTGAAAGGGAAGGCAGCAGAGCTAACCGATAGGCCACATGTCCGGTTTGCTCCAATATCTCAAATAGTCTGATGAAACGTGGGCTCAACTTCCCCTACTGGCCAAACCTCAGGACGCTTGTCGTAGGAGCCACTAGCAAAAACACATGTTCACCTACAACGAACTCTAAGTTTCTCTGTTGCATATCTGCATAGCTCTTCTACCCACTCTAAGCTATTAACATCCTTGTCGTGATATTCTTTACGGCTTCATTCATAAGCTGTACCAATTTAGGTCCCAATAATTTACGTTTGCTGACCTTTTCCCAACATTGGTGACTACACTTTTTTCCATAAAGGGCATTAAACAGAGACATTGATGGTCGCCTGATAACTAGTATTGTAAATGAACTCCACTAGATGCAGGTGGGAGTCTCAATTCCCAGTAAAGTTCAAGACACAAACCCACAACATATCCTCTAAAGTCTGATTTATGCAGTCAATCTGGCCATCCGTCTATGGATAAAAGGGGTGTTGAAATCTAACAGTGTACCATTGCCTTCTACAAGCTCTACCAGAAGGTGGAAGTAAAACGAAGGTCTCTATCGGGGATAATAGAGATGGGTACCTCATGTAACCTGACAATATCTTCCGTATACAATCGCGCGCACTGCTCCACATAGTACGAGACTTCCCAAGAAGGAAGTGTGCGGACTCGATAAGCCTATCTATTACAACCCAGATCATTGTGTATCCTTTAGCTATCCTTGAGAATCCGGTGATGAAATCCATGGAGACATGCTCCCATTTCCACTCTGGTACAGATAGGGACTGCAATAAACCTATTGGTCGCTGTCTCGGTGCCTTCACCTGTTGAAAAACCAAGCACTTGCTCATAAGCTTTACCACATCACTCTTCATGTTAGGCCACTAATAAGACTACTGCAGATCCTGATACATCTTCGTACTACCAGGGTGTGTCAAAAACGGTGAACTATAGGCCTCGACTAGTAACTCACTCTTAAGCGTTTCATTCTGGGGTACGCACAAGCATCCTTGAAACAGAAGCTGGAATTTTATGACACCGAGAACTCCTGTGCTTGATCGACTTTCCACTATTCGAACCTTCCAATCATGTCAGGTTCTTCCTGTTGCGCATCAATAATCCTCTGACGCAAACTCGAGGCAACCAAAATTTGTCACAACTGGTCAGTAATCTTACCAACTATCACTTTTATCTCCCTTCTCTCCAAGTCTCGGTGAATCTGAGTCTGGTAACCAAAGTTGCTGTATGCACTGCCTTCCTATTGAGAGCATCTGCCACCATATTTTTCTTACTTGGATAATATAGAATCTCACTGTCGTAGTCTTTTGCTAGTTCTAGCCACCTCTACTGTCTCATGTTTAGCTTCTTATGAGTAAAGAAATACTTCAAACTCTGGTGGTCTGTGAAAATCTGGATCTTTTCTCCATACAAATAATGCCTCCAGATTTTTAAGGCAAACACAACTACTACTAGTTTCAGGTCATGCGTAGGGTAGTTGCACTCATTATGCTTTAGCTAGCGAGACGCATATGCTATAACTTTGCCTTGTTGCATCAACACACATCCTAGTTCCTTCTTAGAGGCATCGCTGTACACCACAAAATCTCCTGTCTATTATGGCACTGTGAGTATTAGCGCGGTAACCAATCTTTGTTTGAGCTCTTAGAAACTTACATCACATTCATCAGTCCACACAAACCAATTACCCTTCCACGTCAACTGAGTCATGGTGAAACTGTAATGAAATTTTTTTGTACAAATTGACGATAATAATTGGCCAAGCCCAAAAAACTCTGTACCTCACTAACGTTAGTCAGACGTGACCAGTTGGTCACTACCTCTACCTTTGCCGGGTCTATTGAGATCCATCTCTGGGCACCATGTGTCTCAAAAAGGACACCATCTGTAACCAATACTCGCACTTAATGAATTTGGCTTGTAACTTGTTGGTCATCAAACTCATGAGAATCTTACTAAGATGTTCCTCGTGCTCCTCTTCTGTCTTTGAGTAGACCAGGATGTGGTTGATGAATACAATTATGAAGGTGTCGAGAAACTCCTTGAACACCATATTCATCAATTCCATGAACACTGATGGCACATTCATTAGTCCATATGACATAACCATGAATTCGTAATGCCCATACTTGGACTTGAAAGTAGTCTTCGAGATGTCCTCATCCCTAATCCTCAACTGGTGATATCTCGACTGCGAATTGATCTTGGAAAAGATGTCTGCTCCCTACAACTGATCGAAAAGGTCATCGATTTGTGGCAAGGGATACTTATTCTTGACTGTGACCTTGTTCAACTCCCAATAGTCAATGCACAGCTGCTTGGACCCATCCTTCTTCTTGACAACAACACTAGTGCTCCCTAAGGTGAAACGCTGCAGCGTATGGACCTTCTTATCTAACAATTCTTGTATTTGAGTTTTTAACTCTTATAGCTCAGTTGAGGCCATTCTATAAGAAGCCTTAGAGATGGAAGCTGTGCCTGGTTCTTGCTCAATGCTGAAATCTACCTCCTTAGTCGGTGGCAGCCCTAAAAGGTTGTTTGGGAAGACATCCATGAACAGTCACACAATAGGCACTGAATCCACCAATACCTCTGTATGCCTGGTGTCGACCACACTAGCAAGCATCCCGTAGGCTCTTTGCTCATTAAGTCTTCCGACCTTTAACGTGGAGATGGTCCTCGACACAACTCCGGCCTGCAACCCCTTCAATTTGAAGCTCGTCCCTAGGGGTGGGCTAAAGATCACCTTCTTATGGAAATCATCAATGATGCATGTTTCGTGGCCAACCATTCTATGCCCAAAATGATATTGAAGTCCGACATATCTAACACTATCAAGTTTACATCTAAAAGTTGATCTGACACTAACACTTTATAGTTTTTAACACATTCACTATCTATCAAGACCACTCTTGCCAGGGTGGAAACTGACATTACAAAACCTAAAGGTTCAAGCTCTAGCCTAGCCTTTTTTACAAAACAAGCAGAAATAAAAGAGTGCGAAAAACCCGAATCAAATAATACGAATGCACAGTGACCCAAGATAGGCAGAGTACCTGTCACCACCAAGTTTGAGTTATTGGCTTCCTGGCGAGTAGTGGTGAAAACTTTGCCCTACTGTCAACTACCCTGCCCTATGTTAGTAGCCTAGCTTATACCTCTTGTGGCATTATTGGGGCAATTTAACGTGATGTGGCCTTCTTGGGGGCATTTGAAGTATAAACTACTGTCTATCATACATCATCCCTAATGATACTTTCCACACTGCCTGCATAGTGGCTGGTCCCCGTTTGCACCCTGCTAGCCACTGGCATGTCCTCAACCCTGATTTTCATAAGGCTTGGCGAAGTTGCCCTAGAAGCTCTGAGGATGAGTGGGCGTCACTACATTAAATTTCCTCTTCTGTCCTGAGCTGCATCCTGATGCCGAACATGTCAGAGAACGACTGGCCTCTAATGTCGTCTGTGTCTTCCTCCGAACATGTCACAGAACGACTGACCTCTAATGTCATCTGTGTCTTCCTCCAACCGACTTTCAGTCGACTAGGGAACCTACTCACAAAGCCATGGCATAATCCTGCACTGAAAAGACCGCAACTACCTCACAAATTCCATCTTTGAGGCTCATGATGAATAGTTCCATCTTCTTGGCATTCGTGCCCACCAGCTCCGGAGCGAAGTGTGATAGACTTGTAAATTTCAACTCATATTCTTCCACTGAAGGACTGCCTTGTTTCAAGTTTAGGAACTCGAACTGCTTCTCGAAGCGAGCAATAGCTAGATAATACTGTCTGACGAATGCTTCCGTAAACTCCTACCACGTAATTGGCCATGCTATGACATTGATCGACCGCTCCATCGACTTCCACCACAACGATGCATCCTCTCTTAGCATGAAAACTGCGTATTGGACTTTCTGTTTATTGGGATAGTTTATATAGTGAAAATGGCCTCTATCGATGATAGCCATGACTGAGCTTTCGTAGGGTCGACTGCCACCCCGTTGACAATCTGGGGGTCATATTTCTTAAAGTCCTTCAGGTACCTTGCCTGGAGTGACACACTTCCATGGCCTTGGAAGAATTGCAGCATCTGGGTGTTAATGTGGGGTCAACGTCGCAGCATTACTTCACGTGCGTGCACCCTTTAGCCATCACTAATGGCGTCGAGATCCCATTGCATAGCCTCTCGATGTTATGCACGCTGGGCACTTTTGCACACGAGTTCTTCAACTTTTTGGCATCTCAACGCCGTAATTTGGCTTTGAGACGACGCTATGATCTCGGCCTTCACTTGTTTTGGCTTCTTTTCTTCATGCCTTAGCCAATTTTCCTCTTCTTAAACCCATTTTTTTACCCAAACATTGTTAAACTACTAACTTCAAGGTCTTAAAATAACACTTTTTGAGTGCTATCAACTACTTCAAACTTAGAGTTTTGCTAGTCTCGAGAAAAATAAAATACAAAAACATAAGGTGAACCTAATGATTGCATGCTTATGACTCCAATTTCATTGCTTATAAGATGTCATGAGCATGACAAGAGAAACTACAAATCATATTCTATCATCAAGAAGTTTTAAAGTCAATTCTTTTCACCCCTCGTGTGTGTGTACAAGCTCATCTCATCTTAGTCCTTATAAGCCTAGAATGACTTTAGAAGAACCTCCGTAGACTCTTTTATTTCAATCTATGGTATGATTAAGCAAAGCATTTATAAACTAGAGCACTAAGAAATTTTTTTTATTCTTTCATTTTCTTCCTTTTTTCTCATTTCTGTTTTCTCTTTACTTTCTTTTTGCTAGAAGGGGATCCTATTCAAGATGCATCACCTTCATTTTGGCTTACCCACATTTATGATGAAAGATATTCAACTACGAGCAACACATCTATTGTAGGGCTTAGGCTTACTCACTTTTCTTCAATGCTTTCGTGCAAAGGCAAGCCATGGGTGTCATGAATGCCCCTGATTTCTCACACATCGAGAAAGGAGGAGTAATCCACTTCACTCAATTTTCTTTTTAGCACAACGACCATATGGATCACTAAAACAATACCACAACTTTCTTAGAGACTTCCTCAAAGAATTAGTTCCCCTAGACACACTCTAGACCTTTAGAACCCTAGACATGTGGGCTACATGCTCAATTACAAGGGATTCTAAGAAGGATTTAAACATGA
>JAOANK020774590.1:0-10828 GCA_026257165.2 Telfairia occidentalis | reverse complement strand
AAAAGCAATAATGAGCTGTTATTTTTGCTAATTTGTTTGCCTTTTTTGCCATCTGTGCAATTGCCCCTTTTTTTTTTCATTACAAAGTATCAATTATTCAATAAAGTTCTTTCTACCTAACAATAATTTCTCTTATGTTAACACAATTTCAAACATCACAATTTTTTTTTGTCTTCTCATTCCTTTAATGTTCATAAAAATTAAAATTTAATAAAAATAAATCACTTATGTTTTTATGACATTATTTCATGCCTCAATAATTGATGAATTCTCATCTTGCAAGCATTCAAGTTAATAAATATGAGGGATTTCTTCTAAAAAAAAATCAAAAATCAAAAATAAAAAATCAACAAATTAATAAAGCAAAAAATTAACATTAATAGTTTTATTCATGTCAAGCATATTTTAGCATCTCATAATATCTTTACTGATTTCTCATATTTATTTCCTAACATCATTCAAATTGTCAAAAAAAATTAAATCAAATTCATAGTTTTATTCATGCCATGGATATTTTATCATCTCTTATATCTTTGATTCCTCATATTTATTTTGTGCATCATTCAAATTTTCAAAATATAAAAATTTAGAATTGCATTCACGTTATGCATCAATGTAACTTATATTATCCATTCATCACCATATTATCAATTTATTTATTTGTTTAACACGATTCACGCATCAACATTAATTAAAAAACTTAAAAAAAAATAAAAACCAATAATCGCATCCATTTCATGCAGTCCGCATTGGTAAGTGGTAAGAATCATGAATCGGGATGTAGAATTTATTAAAATGTAGAGCCCAATTCAACAATCGAGTTTTGATCCTGGAGAATCGTCGTACAAAGATCGAGGAAGACGGATCGGGGAAGATTTGAGAAGCTGAAATTTCTTACTTTCCAGTAGGGACTATTGAGAAAAGTAGAGTCAAAATTGAAGAAGTAAATCTATAAAATCACATTTTCCTTCTAGGATTTGGTTTGCAACATTTTCATTTTCTTATTAAGTTTTGGTGTGAGCCTCTATAAATACACATATAACTCCAGAAATCTAAATACACAGAAATCACAAATAGATATCTAGAAATCCAAAGATGTAGAGATCTAGAGTGGATGATTTTTGTGGGGGAGGGGTGTCTGGATCCAATTTTAGAGAGAATAAATCCGAAATTTAGTTTTCTTGTGCATTGGTTTTGCTAACCAAGAACACTAAGAGCGATATTGTATCGGGAGGTTAATTGAGTGTTTCTCCATTGTAATATTCAGCTATTTTAGTGGAACCTACCGGTGCATTAACTGGACGTAGCCCTTTTGTTGTTGGGGTGAACAATAGAAATCTTGGTGTCAAATGTCTCTTGTCCTGAATCTTTTTATTGTTCAGTTCTATTAATCATGTGATCTGAGCTGTGGGTTGTGTGCTAGGAAATTCAAAATAAACCTTAGGCTATTAAGTTTGGGTCTAGTTTGTTATTTACATCCGTAAATTGTTTAGATTTATTTTGATTTATTTTCCAACAACTGGTATCAAAGCTTCTAGGTTTAGAAGCAATGAGAGAAAGATTTGCATCAGTTCACAAGTTTGATGAACAAGATCTTAGTTATTGGAAGATGCATATTTGTACCTTTTGACTTACAATAAAGTTCACAAAGCTTTGAAGAAGAGATCTGAGAGAATGGATGATGAAGAATGAAAAACTTTGAATGAACAAGTGGTGGTCATTATCAAATTGGCATAGTCAAAGGAAGTTTTAAGTTTTGTGGCAAATGAGACAGTTGCAAAAGACTTGATGGAGGCTTTGACAAACAGGTATGAAAAGCCCTCTGCCAACAATAAATGTTATTTTGTTATGTGATATTGCACGTATAGAATGAATGAGAATAGTTCAGTCAATGCTCACATAAGTGAGATGACAAATCTAAGAAATCAGTTAGAGTCTGCTAATATCACTTTTTTTAATGAGGTTAATGCTATTCTATTTTTAACATCCTTGCCTGATAGTTGGGAAACTATGAAGACTGTAGTGTCTAATTCATTAGGAAGTGGTAGTCTTAAGTTTTCTAAGATTTGCGATGCAGCAATTGCTGAAGAACTTCGTAGGTAGGGTAGTAGTTCTAGTAAAGAGTCTACTTCTAGGCCAGCACTGGTTGTTAGTAAGGGTAAGAAAAAAGTTATGGAGAAGTGGTGTAGCAATAGCGATGGTAGTAGTAGTTGAACAGACTGGCTAAAAAACGTAGAGTGTGGTCATTAACATAAGAAGGGTCATGTTAAGTCCAAGTGCAAACAAATGAGCGATGGGCTGCTCAAGTTACAGGCAAATGTGGTAGAGCATGATGTCTTGGTTTGTGTTGAGAATAACACAAAATTTGAAAACTTCTCATCAAAGTGGGTCGTAGATAGTGCAGCTTCGATACATGTAGCTTCAAATAGAAGATTGATCACCTCTTTTACTCTAGACGATTATGACTCAGTAAGGATAGGGAATGGTAAGGTTTCTCTATCAAGAGAGATTGAAGACATTATGTAGAAGACAAATAGTGGGAGCTCACTAGTGCTATGAGATGTTAGGTATGTTCCTAGCATCAAATTGAATCTTATCTCAGTTGGTAAGTTAGATGATGAGGGTTGTAGGAGTAAGTTTAGTGATGGCTCATGGAGACTCACTAGATCGCCAGATTTGGTGGTAGTAGGCCACAGACAGTTTGCATTATACACAGTTGATTTGAGAGTTGCCAGAAGACTAGAGAAACAGTGGATGTAAGTTAAAGCTACAAATAGTTTGCAGAGAGGCAAAGTTGCACCAGCAGTAATGACAACCAAGATTGATCGAGGAGATCAATGTTCATCGAAAGGGCAATTGAACAAACCAAGTGAGGAATTCAGTTTGGAGGGTTGTCAGAATACCTCAATTGGCAGACGATATGATTCGATGAAGCCTTCAGGGCGATTTGTTGCATCAGCAGAGATTTAGAGGGATTCTGGAGTCAGTCGGAGTTTCTCAATCCTGGTAGCCGGCTTCAATGATAGAGCGAAGAAATTTGTGAAGGACATCTTCTCTTACATGTGGTTGAATAGAAAGATGTTGCTTGACACCACTTAGGTCGAGTGGGAGTACGTAACTCTGTCTCTTTACGTCTGAGAGACAAGCTCACGTAGATGACCCATGCCTCGGGGTCAATCACAAATGTTGACTAGATTTACTTTTCTAATAATTTTTGTTGTTGAAAGTTTCTTAATTATCTTGCTGGGGAGTCCGAACAAGTTATTTTGTTGAAGTAAAATTAGAGTGGAAGTTCTTTGATGAATAGTCTCGAAGTGGGAGATTGTTAAGATGTGGAGCCTAATTCATCAATCAAGCTTTGATCATGGAAAATCGTCGCTTAAGAATCGAGAAAGACGAATCGAAGAAGATTTGAGAAGCGAGAATTTCTTGCTGTCCAGAGGGGACTGTTGAGAAAAGTGGAGTCAAATTGAAGAAGAAAATCTATAAAATCAGTTTTTCCTTCTAGGATTTAGTTTGCAACATTTTCCTTTTCCTATTAAGTTTTCGTGTGAACTTCTATAAATACACCTATAACTCCAGAGATCTAAATACACAGAAATCACAGATAGAAATCTAGAAATCTAAAGATGTAGAGGTCTAGAGTGAGTGATTTTTGTGAGAGAGAGATGTGTGGACCTTTTTAGAGAGAAGAGACTTGAAATTTAGTGTTCTTTTATATTGGTTTTGCTAACCAAGAACACTAAGAGTGAGATTGTACAGTGAGGTTAATTGAGTGTTTCTCCATTGTAATCTTCAGCTGTTTTAGTGGAACCTACTAGTGCAAGAACTGAACGTAACGCTTTTGTTGTTGGGGTGAACCAATATAAATCTCGGTGTCAATTGTCTCTTTCCCTAAATCTCTTTATTTTCAGTTATATTAATATTGTGATATAATCTGTAGATTGTATGCTTGGGAATTCAAAATAAACTTTAGGCTATTAAGTTTGAGCTTAGTTTGTTATTCACTTTCGTGAATTGTTTGATTTATTTTCCAGCAGAATTATGCATTTTTGGATCATTTTCATATACATTGTCATGAACTTTGACTAATTACCCCTATTTAGACCAGTAATAGTTTTCTAACAAATTGTATTTCATTATTTTAAAAAAATTTCTACATTTTTCCAAATAATTTCAAGATTTTTCATGTGGGAATTTTCCAAATTTTTTGCATTTCTCCTTTTCTTATTACTCATCAATGTCCATATGGTCATAGAGTCACTTCCATGCAATACATTTATATACATTGAGGTACTAGAAGTTATTGAAAACAAAATTAAAATTGTAGCACTTTTGGTTGGCATTTTATTTTCCTTTTTTCTTCTCCAATCTTTAGGTGGGTCATATTCTATCCGAAGCTTCCAAGGTCCATATATATATATATATATATATATTGAATGAGGCTTATAAAAATATTTTTTTTTTTAGAAAAGAAATGTTCTCTCTCTTTAATGATTTTGTCAAAGCAATCATTTTGTATGTTTTTGTTATCCTTGTCAATTAAGGTTTAAAAAAGAATTATAGACAAACAAGGTGAGTCATTGTTTGGAAGAATCGAGAAAAAACAAAGGGAATGACAAAAAATAGAAAAGCAGAAAATAGAAAAAAAAATTTGAAAGGAAGCAATGAATGCCTTTAAATATGTGGGGAACAAAGACAAAATCTTCCAATCTCAATCATATTTTTTACATTATTCTACATTATGCCAACTTCCAAACTATTTCTTTCATTTCTCTTTTCTTTTCCTTCAAATAAGGGTGAGCCATAAATTTTAGATGATAATTTTAAGAATTGAATAAGTAGTAAACTTGAGAGTTTAGTCTCAATATTCTTATCTCTTTCAATGAGTTTGCTCAAGATATAACTTCATCATGATACAAGCGAAGCATCGAGCATAAGTTGGAATCTCTTCAAGCATATAACAAAGAAGAAATGCTATACTTACAAAAGAGGTGGTCTCTGCATATGATTAGTTTTCTATATGATTTCATCCTATTTATCTTGTAACAAAGGTTGTGGTTGGCTTAAAAGAAAAAAATAGAGAAAGAAAGACTGAAAAGAAAGAAATAAAAGAAAAGAAAAGAAAAGAAAGACGAAAAGAAAAAAAGAAAAAATATTGAGAAAGGGAAAGGTCATTACAAAACGTAAATTGTATATTTGGGGCAGTCAATTTAAATGAATTAATCACTATCCTTAGGAGAAGTTAAGAACTGAGTGGTATACAATAGCGTTTAATACACTTATGCAAACGCTATCATTTTACTTAGACTCAATACGATGGCGCTGCACTCAAACACTCTACGGTGTCATTTCATAAGTTGTTGTGTACATTCGTGAATTATTGTAAATCGTGCTGTAATTACCCACAATTATTTATTTTGTATTTAATAGTTAGTAGGGTTAGTTACCTAGCTTAGTGGGGTTAGTTGTTTACCCTTAATTCCATTTTATTTTCTCTACTAACATTAATGTGTAAAAACTGTATTCTTAAATCCTGTATATAAACAGGATAATTACTCAATAAAAGATATGTACAATTTACAGCAATCTGTAGTTTTTTGTTTTTTCAAGTTGGTATCAGAGCAACTATTAGCTCATCGCTATGGATCTTGAAGTTCCAGCCAACGCCCTTCCAATGTAAGCGTGACCACTTCTGTTACAGAACCAAAGGTCACTGCTATTGTACCTGTTGTCAATTCATCCTTTAGACATCCTCTTGAGACTATACTTACATACAAACTTGATGACGAGAATTATTCGCTGTGAAGGGCATGGTTCTTGCTATACTTCATGGTCAAAAGGTAGAAGGCCGTGTCCTAGGAACCACAGTCGTACCTCCTTAATTTCTTGCTTCTTCTATATTAGAGGGAACATAAGAAATTGTGATTAATCTGGCTTGAAGTGAATGGTGTGCTCCTGAACAAGCTCTTCTTGGCTGGTTATTTGACTCCATGACTTCGTCTGTTGCTGTTGAAGTAGTGAAACTCACATCATCTAGAGATATATGGAAGGCACTGGAAGATTTATATGGAGCAACAAGTAAAGCTCGAGTCAATCAATTGAGAAGCATACTTCAAAATGCTAAGAAAGGTTCTCTTAAGATGTCTGAGTATCTTGGGCTTATGAAACAAACAGCCGAAAGTTTGAAGTTAGTAGGCTAACCTATGACTTTTTCTTATCTAATGTCATATTTTTTGAGTGGGTTGGATGTTGATGTTAAGGAGGACAACACCTCAAATATCTCCACAATGGTATGATATCCACTTTGGGCATAAGCCCTCATGGTTTTGAGGAAAATTTTTGTTTGAGATTTCCTGACACAATTGGGCTGTGGTAATGGTTGTGAAGCTCCACTAATTTTGTTTGAGATTTCCCGACACAGCTAGACTCCGACCATGGCTCTGATTCCATTTGTTAAGGAGGATAACACCTCAAATATCTCCACAATGATATGATATTGTCCACTTTGGGCATAAGCCGTCATGGTTTTGCTTTGGGTTCATCCCAAAAAGCCTCATACCAATGGAGATAGTTGTCTTCACTTATATACTATGGATCTCTCCTATTTCTAGCCAATGTGGGACAGTGTTTGCATTCCCAACAGTCGAATAGCTTCCCATTACTTGTCAAATTGAAGGGAGAGAAACCATGTCTTGGCAAGAACTCCTTGCTACCTCTGTGACTTATGAATCTAGTTTAGTTAGATTAAATGTTGTTACTTCTAATGATGTTGTTGATGCTAATGCAAATCTTGCTTACTCTAAGAATAATGCCTATTATGCTGCAAACAAACAATCAGGCCAAGGTAATCAGAACAAGAATCAAGGAAGAGGTACAAATGAGCACTAAAGTGAGAGAGGCGAATGAAGAGGACGTTTTTATCCCTACAAGAATAACAATAGGCCAACCTATTAGTGTGGGAAGTTTGGACATGCCACTTCTGTTTGCTATCACCGCTTTGATGGAATGTTAACAATAATGCAGGTGCTTCATCTTCTCAAGGAAACAACTCACGAAATGCAGTATACATTGTTGCTCTTAAAGTTTTAATTGATGCCAATTGGCTCGCAGACAATGGTGCCACTGATCATGTTACAGTTGACATGGAACACTCAAGTCCAACTACACTAGTAAACATGTTTTAGCTATTGGTAATGGTAATAGTTTGAAAATATCACATATTGGACATACTGTTCTCCAACCTAAATGTAAATAAATGCCTCCTATCTATCTTAAAGATATTTTACATGTTCCCAAAATGAAACAAAAGCTTCTGAATATAGCAAAATTAACCAAGAATAATAAATGTTTTGTTGAATTTCATTCTACTTTTTGTCTTGTGAAGGATAAGGTAAGAAGGAGGGTAATGCTTCAAGGAGTACTTAGAGATCACCTGTACTAAATGGTGATTCCTTAGACTCAAACTGCTATCAGTCTAGAAAACAATTCACAAAAAAATGCTGCTTGCTTAAAAACTACTTCTTGTTTTTCAAGTTCTTGTTTTTCTTTCAATTTAGGCTCTCAATCCTTTTGTGTTAAGTCTAGCTCTTCTCATTTAGTGTCCAAAGACATATGGCATTAGCGTTTGGGCCATTTGTCAAACAAGGTCCTATTTTCTGTTTTGAATGCTTTAAATGTAAAGCTTGCTAGTAATGAAATACCTAATTTTTGTGATTCATGTCAGTTTGGTAAATCTCATCTCTTTCCTTTCAAATTGTCTATTACTGAAACATCAAAACCTCTTGAATTGGTTCACTGTGATCTATGGAGACCATCTCCTATTCTTTCTACACATGGCTATAAATATTCTATTAGTTTTGTGGACAACTTCAGTTGGTTTACACATATTTATCCATTGAAACACAAAAGTGAAGCTCTTGCAAACTTCATTATGTACAAAAAAAACTTGTTGAAAATAATTTGATAGTCGTATCAAAACTTTTCAAAGTGATTGGAGTGGTGAGTTTAGGTCTTTTTCTCTCTATCGCAAAGATAATGGCATTCATTTTAGATGGTCCATGTACTAGTGAGCAGAATGGTATAGTTGAAAGAAAACACAAACACATTGTACAAATGGGCTTAACCTTACTAGCTCAAGCGTCTATGCCACTAAGGTATTGGTGGGATGCATTTGAGAAGCGGCTTACATCATTAATAGGTTGCCTACGCCTTTCTTAGAGTCAATTTCACCATGGGAGTGTGTATTCAAACAAAACCCAGATTATACATTCTTGAGAGTTTTTGGTAGCTCTTGCTTTCCATGTGTTAGACCTTATCACTCACATAAATTTCAGTTTCATAGTACTAAGTGTGTTTTTCTAGGCTATAATGAAAGTCATAAGGGATATAAGTGTCTTAATTCTAGTGGAAGAATGGACATATCAAGAAGTGTTATTTTTAATGAGAAGGAATTCCCTTTCAAAGTTGGCTTTCTCTGCACATCTTCCTCCAAACAACAAACCTATGATATTGTTGTAACCTTTATTAACTTCCCAAATGTCAGGTACAAGTGCTCAACCTTTATTAAATTTTTCTAACTCTCAAAATCCTTCTTATGCATCAATTGGTACAGACAACACAAGTATCTCTGGCTGCAATACAAACCTTGGAGTCTACTGTTTTATTTGATACTCATAGTTCATCCACAAATCTTGATCACAAAGCAGCTAACACTCCAGTTCAACCAACACAACCAATGCAAACATAGTCCAAAAAGTGGTATTTTCAAACCTAAACACTTTAATTACCTTGCTAATAGTAATAGCGTTTTGCCTAACATGTTGGAACCAAGAAATTTTATAGAAGCTATGCAGTCAATTCATTGGAAACATGCTATGCAACTTGAGATGAATGTTTTTCATACAAATAACGCTTGGGAACTTATTCCTTATTCAGCAGACTATAATTTGGTAGGATGCAAATGGGTCTTCAAGGTTAAAAGAAAGTCGATGGTAGCCTACAAAAATACAAAGCATGTTTGGTTGCAAAAGGTTTTCATCAATTTCCAAGAATAGACTTCAAAGAAACATTCAATCCAGTAGTAAAATTTTCAACTATTCGTGTAGTTCTTACACTAGCAGTATCAAATGAATGGTTGGTAAGACAATTAGATATTAATAATGTTTTTTAATGGTTATTTAGAAGAAAATGTGTATATGATTCAGCCAAAAGGTTTTATTGATGAAAGTAAACCTAATCATGTTTGTAGCTACACAAGACATTATATGGGCTTAAACAAGCACCACAGGCATGGTATGATGGTTTAAAACATGTTTTGTTGGTATGGAGTTTCAAAAACAGCAAGGCTGATGGCTCACTATTTTATCTTATAGAAGGAGCAACTAAAACTTATACCCTCATATATGTTGATGGCATTCTAGTGACAAGCAACAATAACTCTTTGATTACTCATTTTGTGGCTGACTTGAATAAAGAGTTTGCATTAAAGGACTTAGGAGAACTTTCATATTTCTTGGCATTAAAGTCCAGCGAGATGAATAGGGTATTTACTTGAATCAAGGTAAGTACATTATGGATTTACTTTAAAAACTTCAGCTATCTCATGTCAAATCGTGTCCTACACCAGCAGTCACAGGCAAGCAGTTGAGTACAAATGAAGGTGCTCTTATGGATAATCCAACATAATATCGTAGTGTTGTTGGAGGGCTTTAATATCTCACACATATAAGACCTCAAAATTTCGTTTATTGTCAACAAATTAAGCCAGTTTCTACAACATCCAACTATAGTTCATTGGCAAGGAGTGAAAAGAGTACTACATTACCTTAAAGGTACACTAGAGTTTGGGTTGCATATTCCTAAGTCTAAATCTCTTGATCTTATAGCTTAAACAAATGCAGATTGGGGTGTTCACTTGATAATAGAAAGTCTATAGCAGCCTATTGTGTTTTTCTTGGACATTCGCTTGTTTCTTGGTCCTAAAAGAAGCAACATGTAGTTGTTATATCAAGCACAAAATCTGAATACCGCTCTCTAGCCAATACAACACTTGAGGTAGACGATCATTGTTGAGTGAAATCAGTTGTTCTTCCACAAAGGTTCCTATTATATGGTGTGATAATATGAGTGATATCTCTTTTGCATCTAACCAAGTCTTTCACTCAAGAAGTAAGCATGTTGAGCTAGATGTTCACTTTGTTTGTGACAAAGTGTTAACTAATGTTGTGAGTGTGAGGTATGTTCCTTTCAATGACCAAATTGCAGATGGACTCATGAAGACTTTGACCACCAACAAGTTTTCTTCATCGCGGTTCAAACTAAATGTGTTTCCAACACCCTTCAGCTTGAGGCTTAAATCATTCAAGCCTTGACAAATAAAGATGGAGAAATTTTTTCTAGAAAAAACTATTGTATTTGTCAAGGCTTGAATGATTTAGGCTTACCCAAGGGTTTTATTCATAGGGACTTGGGAGAGAATCTAAGCCTAATAAAATTTTATATTTAAATTATTTGAATCTCATTCAAGTAATTATTTGATATATTTAAAAAATCAAAGGGGTGATGGCAAATATAGCAATTGGGCATAAAATAATAGCATTTATAGCAAAAAATAAAAGAATTTGTAAATATGGAAAAAAAATTGTCCAGTTTTTTTTGTTTATGAAGTCTATCAGTAATAGGTTGTATCTCTAATAGACTTAAATAACAACATAAATTTAGTTTGTTATTGATAGACTTAAGTGATAGGCTTCTATCAATGATAGACTATATATTATATTGTGATTTAAGTCTATCAGAGATACAAGTCTATTACTGATTGACTGAA
>JAOANK020774480.1:0-10828 GCA_026257165.2 Telfairia occidentalis | reverse complement strand
AATGAAATAACTCTTATTTTATTAAATAAATAATTTGTATAAAATTACAAGACCACAAAGGTTTAGGGCATCAACCCGAACAAATTTTCCTTACGCTGTCCTAGATGTTCATGATGATTTCCTTCTTGACTCCAAGAGAAGTTAGGATGATTCCTCCACCCCAGATTGTATGTGTTAGAATGTGGATTATTTCTTCCTATATAACAAACTGATATTGGATTGTTGGGGCAAAATTCATAAGTATGCCTTTCACTACAGAAAACACATGACTCCATTGTTACTTGATTCACAGTGACATTCTGTGGTGTGATGTTCCATAATGGTAGGATTTTGATCATGTTTGTCAAAGAAGCAATGTCTACCCAAATAGATGTTAATGCATCAACGTCTGTAACTCCTTGCAGTCATTTTCTAGGGTTTGATCTCTAATCATACAATTGAAAACTGTTGGTTGATATCCTTTACAGAATTTCATATGCCTCATTATATGTTCTTAACAGTAATGCACCATTTGCTGAAGCATGTACCATGCTTTGTGTAGCTGAATTTAAACCATTGTCAAATGTCTCTAATTGAACACAATAAGGTAATCCATGGTGAGGACATTTTCTAAGGAGTTCTTTAGATCTTTCCCACACATCACTAAAGGGTTCATCCATATACTGCCTGAAAGAAACAATCTTTGCTCTAAGTTTAGCATTCTCTATAGGTAGAAAATACATAGTAAGAAATCTCTGCAAGTTCATTCCAAGTAGTGATGGATCTTGGAGCAAATGTATTTAACCAAGCTTTTTCTCTATTCCTTAATAAAAATGGAACTAAAGTTAAACATAGAGGATCCTTAGAAATTCCTTGAATCACAAATGAGTTGCTCACTGCTAGAAAATTCTTCAAGTGTAAACGTGGATCTTCTGCAAGTAAACCATGAAAGTGACTTATGGTTTGCAACATCTGAAACATCACATGTTTCATTGTTGCCGTATATTTAGTCTAATATTCCCTAGATTTAATTCATCGAACATTGGTATTGCATAATCTCTTATGGCCCTTCCCTGTCATTTGCTAGAATCACAGGGTTTTCTACTAGATCCACTGGTCTAATTTGTTATTGCATTGCTACTACAGGTAATCAAACCCCTCCTCCTTTTGGCTATTGATTTATCTATTCTATAGGTCCTCCAAGAGGTATAGGTGTTTGCTCCATCAAATTTGCCTGATTTCTCAACTCCTTCCTTAGTCTATGAAGAGTCTTTTCGATTTCTTAGTCAAACTTAACCTACAAATCAGAATTAGTGTTCATACACCAGTTGTTGCAATCACACAGAAATTAAATTAGTGTAAATTAACCTCCAATTCACCAAAAGAGTCAAATTCAAATAAGCTAGAATTCAAACTACTCCCGACAACGTGCCAAAAACTTGTTGCGTATATGTAGTGAATGATGAAATCACTCAAATGAATGTGTAAGTATACACAAACTGCATCAAGTGATAAGTATTTTTATATCGTATCTGCAAGGATTAGCAGTAGATTTTAATCTTTTTATACTTATTTTCTTAGTGAATTCAAGAGTAATAAAAATAAGAGATTGGTGGTTTTTATAACTAATGCTAAATGGAATTAAATGACAGAACAAAAATAATGCTTTTGTGATTTAAATGATGAGAATGAATGGGTTCAGATGAAAGTAACTACTATTTTCCTTGACATAGAATGCTGAAGGATACGAACTGCAGGATTAATTCACACAACAATAGTCTTTTGGAATCCTTTCAGATTTCCCTAATATCTTAAGTTAATTTTTTCTAACTTATATGAGTTAAACTTATTGTCTACTTGCATTAGGTGAGTGATTATTCCTAACATCCTCCCTTAGCCAACAACTAACCTAATGTGCTTTAAAGGCAATCTACTCCTCACATTTTTTTTTCAAAACTTATAGAAGATATTTATGTGCGTTGGCTAGGAAGACATAAACATTAAATAATGAGAGCACTTATTAGACAAATCAATCCAACAAATGTTTACTTCGAAAATAAAATCTGTTCAATAACATCCCACTTAATCCTCACCCAAGGATGATTACTTCATGTTAGAACAAATAAAAGACAGTAACAAATAAGTATAAAGATTAAATGAATTCATGATAAAATAAAATCCTAAGAGTTATAAAAATCGATTTCTCCATGGGTGCATTAAGTAGAATCACTTCTCTCTTCAGCTTCCACAAAGTTCTCCTTCTATAAGCTCTCTTCCATGGAAACTGGAAACATCAAAGAACACAGCTACGGTAGACTCGACCTAGAACTCTCTAAATGTCTTGGAATTTTAGAACTATAATCTTCGATCCTTGCTTTTGGGGCAGCCTCCTTTTCTATTTATAAGCTTCCTTTTGTGATTAAGAAACTTATTAGGTCGAATCTAATGATGGCTAAATGTATTAGCTTCCATGTGGCTTGCATCTAACGATGGATTAAATTCGTAAAAGATATACTTGTTTCCAAATTTCTATTTTTGTTATCTTTGCATAAATTTTATTTGTCTGTTTTGCTCCAAAAATGCTTGATCAATAATTCTGCTAAAATAACACTCCATCAATTATCTGCTGAACCAAATACCCATAATCAATAGCAATTAAGTATAATTTCCCTCAATTCTATTCTAATGTTGTCTTAAATGTGATGTTGTAATAATCTGAATGTTCTCAAAAGTAGTACAAGCAAAATAAAGACAAATCAAGCAATTATTTCAAAAATCAAAGGCAAATCAGTTTAGGAATGTGATGCATTCTATCCTAAAAGACTCCTAATAACTTTCTTTTGGAGAGTTATCATTTGCGCTTAGGGTCCTCGAAGATGTAGTCAAGTAGCTTTCTTGTGGCGATTGAACACTCAAACAAGTAGGCAAGTGAAAAGTGCAATGACTCTCTTAAACTCTAGATGGTTGTAGTGACCCAAGAAAGTACAAAGTCGAACACTCAATGCTATGAATAACAAGATGACTCAACACTTTAAAATTGATCCTAAGGCAACTAGGAAACACAATAAATTAAAGTAACAACCTAAGCATGCACAATCTATCCTACATACCTCTTCGAATAAGTCACCATGGAGAAAGACATTGTTCACATCAAGTTGGATTAGATGCAAATGACAAGAAACAACCACCAAAAGAAAAACTTAGATAGTAACAAGCTTAGCCACTTCTGAAAAGATTTAAATGAACTCTCAACCTTCTTGTTGAGTATAGTTATTTGCAACTAATCGAGCCTTATAACGTTGAATGGAACCATCAACCTTGTACTCAATCTTATAAATCCATTAACATCCAATAGAGTGCTTGTCTTAAAGGAGAGAAACAACGGTCCAGGTGCGATTCGTTTTTGTGGGACCTAACTTTACCTTCATTTCCTCATCCAATGTTCCAAATGAACTGCTTGATGATAAATTTGAGGCTCCTAATGTGTTGAGACACTAAAAGTAAGATGTTGATGACAAGTGGACAACTTTAAATATGAAGAATATTGCTCCAAGGGATATCGAGTAGCTATAGAAAGAAAATAAGAAGCAAGATTGCAATGAAAATCTTGCCAATAAGAAGGCTATTTGATGACATGAGAAGAATGTCGAGGAGGAGCTGTACTAATAGTTGGGGAAGGCAGACTGCCAAATCGACGGGGGGATATAACAACATTCGAAGAAGATGCCATAGTGATATCAATGTTAGGTCCTCGACTGGAAGAGTCAATAGTGGGAAAAGCTAGCTGAACATTACCAACGTCAATGGGAGATTAAACTTTCTACCTATTAGGAGATGCAACCATGGGTGACTAATCGAAAGGCAGTTGATGTGAGTTAGAAGAATTTGGAGTAGTTAAACAATTTAGGCAATTATGATCAACAACCAAGGAATTAGAAGTCCTAACATTTAAATATTGTACTAACACGATTTGGCGACTATAAAAGATTCCTTTACCGCCAAACAAAACCTCAGGTCAAACTCTTCTATAAAGAGAAGAAAAAGCCTCAAATACACGATACGCAGCTAAACCCTAATTTTTGCATAAGCTATTCATAAATGTGATTTAACTTCAGCATCATAGTGTACCACCATACGGGTGCGCGTTCTTCATTTTTTTGCAAGCCCTATTGGATTGATTTCTTTAAACAAATTAATTTTACCATTGGTCCTAATTTTGACATCAATAGTTAGCATCGCCCATAATTAGAGTGAAATTAGTGCTTATGACAACTATGCAATTGAAAATCATTAGCAAGAATTTGAACAACAAAGACCTTGACGAGTATGAATTGAATTGCAAACAACATCCTCGATGTGTAGTTGTGAGAGATCACAACACCAAGGATTTGGAGGTACTACCTTTGCCTCAATCTCCTCAACCCAATGTGACTCAAGTCAAATCAAGCGAAAAGTTTGAAGCCCCTGAGGAAAAGGTGTGGGAAATGGACCACAATCTTGCACGATTGATCAAGATTCTCAAGCATCATTACCTATTTGTGGCTAGCAGCTCCAACCAAAGAGTAGAATGAGATCCCCTACTACTACCTCATTCAAAACTAGACCCATTCATTAAACATGCAGCCAAAGGTAAATGTCTGGCAAACAAATAGGAGAGAAAATTACAGCATCTAAAATCTAAACCTTGCCGAAAAGCTACAACATGGTTACAATGATCGAGACCCCCTCCCAAGGACATTAGGGAGCA
Source organism: Telfairia occidentalis (assembly GCA_026257165.2). Classification (NCBI taxonomy): domain Eukaryota; kingdom Viridiplantae; phylum Streptophyta; class Magnoliopsida; order Cucurbitales; family Cucurbitaceae; genus Telfairia; species Telfairia occidentalis. The sequence goes on along the minus strand of JAOANK020774480.1, from coordinate 6,102 downwards.
AGTATTATAAAACTAGTGCCGTAGATCTCATATTATCCATAATAGCAAGACTACGGGATAGTCATGTTGAGAACACTCTCCCCGTCATTGCATACAATAAGAAGGAAAAAAAGGATCGACTTTAGGTCATACTTTTAAGAACTATTAAACAAGAAGTGAAAAAATCAAGTCAAGGATGACGTTGAGGTAGAGAAACAACCTTAAGCATTAAAGTGGTAAAAGATTTAGAAAAATCTCAATGAAATGAAAAAAGTCAAGGAAAATGCCAACTTGGATCTCGAAAAATTATTGGAGGAGGTGGATCCACCATTCATGGATCAGATCGTGCAGAAGGATATGTCTTCAAAATTCAAGTTACCAACAATTAAGGCCTATGATGGCACAAGAGATCCTATCGAATATGTAGCACCTTTTGGTCGTTGATGGAACTCCATGGAGTCAAGGACGTGATCAAGTGTTGATCGTTCCTTTCACTTCAGCGAGACGGGCTCGAGAGTGGTTCTGCTAATTGAAGCAAAAGTCAATTGACTGTTTTAAGGACGACCTAAGCCTCTATCACTCAATTCTTTGGAAGGGGAAGGCACAAATAGAAAAATAGATGATCTACTTCCTGACAGTGAAGTTGGGACTAATGAAAACCTTTTAGACTATGTTTCAAGATTCAACAGCTAGGCGCTCCTTGTCAAGGGTTACACTAATGAGACTTATCGGCGTAACTGCGAGTGTACGATGTTAGTTTTAGTATAATGGAATTGAGTATCGAGTGTCGTCCTGGGGATTGGGTTTCTAGTTTGATTAAGTACCATAGTTAACTAAACCTCATTTATCTCGAGAACTGAAAAACAGGATAGAAAATCAATTACACTACTTTTACTTCTAATTAACTAGAGGTGACATATGGAGAGCATGGCTTAGAACCGAATTTTCATATCTTGGACAATACACTTGATTAACACAACTAACTATCTTATCATGCAACAATCATAAGCTGAGAATAATCTAAAGTTTAGCTTCCTCTCTCGAGCTCAGCTAGACTCTCGATAACATGTAGACTCAACCTCTCTGTCTGTTACCCAGACACTAGCAAGGCATTACAAATTTCCCACTAACTAGCACCCCTTAAAAGAACGACTATGATCCCTTCATCTCTTCTCCTCAAGGCAATTCCCCTTGTCATCACGGTTTACAAATAATCTCCATAGAGATAATAGTTTATGCCTCTATTAGTAAACCCCACTCTCACACTATAGTTTATAACAATCATGCATTCGATAATCTAATCTAAATTTTACTATAATGAGCTAAAACTTTAATCACACACAATGGCGTTTCTCTTCAACATTTGGGTGTCTCAATGCCCTCACCAGCGTTGAAATGCTGCACCATCGGCTCATCACTTATTTTGACCTCGTTTATTCGTTTCTTGGCCAAATTTACTTCTTAGGCTCATTTTCTGACCAGAACAACCTCATATTCATATTTTCACTAAAATATGCTCGGTTTCTACAAATTAATATATAAACTGGTGAAAGATCAGAAATTATACAACACAACTAGCTAAAATGAAGCCTAAGGATAGCACATTTTGTGTACTATCAGGGACTGTTCTCACAATCATTGTAGCTGGCCTAATAAATGAGAAATTTCTTTGGTCTCTAAAAAGAATGCCCAAAGTATGTATGTGGAGTTGCTTTCTAAAGCTGAAAAGTATATGAATGATGGCTATTTCTACCCTAGTGCTCGCTTCGAGTAGGGAGAAGAATGATAGACTTGAACAAAAAAGAGAAGGACTGAGGACCAACTAGAATAAGCAGGCGTCCCATAAAGCAAGTTCGAATGCTATAGACCCACTAAAGTTCCAATTGAGCGAATCCTAATGCAAATTAAAGACAATGACATACTAAAGAGGCTAGCAAATATGTGAGTTGCGTCCCAGAAGATAAATAAGGACAAGCACAACCTATGCATTGCGACGACATCCATGCTACTTTAGATTGCTTGAACATGAAAGAAGTGATTGAGACATTGATCTAGTGATGAAAATTGAAGAAGTTCAATGGCGAAAGTTGGAGTCATCGCGCAATATAAGCCGAGGTGATAAAATTCGAAGTAGAGATGACTCCCCACCTTCTCGAGAGATTATAATGATATCTAGTTGTCTAGTTGAAGAAGTGTCTAATAGAAAATGGAGAGTGAAAACCATGAGGCCAGGGTTACACCAAAGACCTTGGAGGTAAGCTCTACCTCTTTGGTCAAGTTGACCCCAGCGATCAGCTTCATAGAGGAAGAGGCAGCCCAACTACACAATCTCACGACAATGCTCTAGTTGCGATTTTCACAATTTCTTACATCAAATTTTGTCGTATTATGGAAAATGGAGGAAAGGTACTAACTTTGTAATGAAGAAGATCGAGTTTTATGTGGTAAATTACAATTTAGTTTACAACTCTACATTGGGAAGGTCGACCCTCCACAGTCTTGAAGCAATGCCTTCCACCTACCACAAGTCATGAAACTTCCAACACCCAAAGTGTCGAGATAGTCAGAGGTGAGCAAAAAATGGCTCACTTGTGTTATTGCATCGTAATAAAGCAAATAACATCAATGCAAGAAGAGTCGGCCACTCCTAACAAAGGAAAATTAAAGCCTATAGTTAAAGCTTGGCACCCTTGAGTTATTTCGACGAGGGAGAGGCCAAGATGAAGACTCAAAAGTTTGTAATTAGCTACCTCGTAGAGGGATTAACAAGCATTCAAAAATTTGTTTTTTAGTAGTTATTTTCTTTCAATAGCTATTTACATACAATTATTATTTTAAGTTGTTATTTATATGAGAATTCACTTTCTCAGTATTATGTACGTACTCAAGCAAGCTTTAATCAAATTCAAAGTCTACTTGAGTGGAGGGCCATGGGATCAATAAATTTTAAATGAATGTGAAACAAAGAAACAATTCATAGTGACAGTCTGTGCAAGTCAAGAGAACTCAGACCCCATTTACTTACCCTTCATCAAAATCAATAAACAAGAATGAGAATTTCCATTCCCTTATATCGTGTTTACACAAATTAACAAATCAAAATAAAAGGTGAGACTCACTTCAAACTTGGGAATTACTCCACCTGAAAAGGGCAATCTTATTCCTCCAAAAAATGTTATTGATAGCACTCCAAAAAATGCTACTATTTTAAGACCTAATTTAAAGTAGTTTTGTGGTCTTTTAGGTGTACTTTGATGCTTTTATTGTTGAATTTGTAGAAACCGAGTAGCAAGAGAATAAAATATTGATTTAGGGTAGTTTAAGTTGAAAAATGGGACCAAAAGGAGCAAAAATGGACAAGGAACAAAGAAATAAGGCCTAAATTAAGCGAAGACTCGAGGCTAAGCATCTCAACGTCGAGCTATAGCGTTGAGATGCCCAAATTTTGCTTGAAACGAAGTTGCACACGCAATGAAAGGTCAGCAGCATTAAGGTGCTGCTCAACGCCACATTCGATGCTTCCTACAAGGTGTCGCGCATGCGTAAGACTGCTCACACGAGGAAGCCACACACGACACTACCGCTTGATGCTATGATCGTGCGCGCCCTCTTCGCCTAACTTTCAAAGTAGTGTCGAGATGCTACTTCTTAGCATCTCAACGCTGCCGCCTATTGACCTCGTGCCCAAAAACGTGCATTTTAGGTTATTTAACATTGAGACGTTGTCCGTTAGCATCTCAATGCTGCTGGAAAGTAGTATATATTGTTCTTTTTGCCATGAGGGTTGGAAGAGCTCAATTTTTGGGCGATTTTCAAGGGATTTTGAGGGGAAACTGAGTGGGCTACTGTTCTAGAGTGTTTGGTAGCTCTCGAAGTGCTTGGAATCGAGTCTTCAGACATCGAGAAGGGTGCCTATGGCAAAAAGAGTGTGGGTTTCATCCAGGAGTTCCCTCTTCCCTCTCCAAACTTGTTTATGCTCTATTGCATTGTATTTTATGGGCTGAATTGCATGATGTTAGTCTTTAAAAACTTGTTAAATGACTTGATTCATTGTTGGAATGCATTTATATCTTGTTGCCTTTCAATTTCTAGCTTTTAATGGCTTCAATTAACTGGCAATTAATTGTTTGCTTGATGCATTTATTGTCTTGCTCGAGAGAGAGGGTAATAAATTAGGCTATGAAAGTTGAACATAGGTTCTTTTATGCACGACATCTATAGGAGAACATATGCGGTTGTTGATGAATAATTTGTATGCCATTTATTAATTCTAATTGCAAGAAATTTACTTAGGGTAGATGAATGAGAATGGTTGAGCTCAAGAGAGGAAACCCGAATTAATGAAATTCTAGACTTAGGTAAAAAGGAAAGAAAACATGTTCCATTAGTAAATTGATCGTTTAATTAGGTCGTTAAATATACCAACATCGTATAACCACCTTTCCCTTGATTAATTCACCATTAGCCTGTCTCTTTATTGCTTTCTTTAATTTAGAACTGTTGCATAACGTTGAGTTTGCTAAATAAAATTGAAAGAATTAATTGATAACTAAAGAAATTAGAAATCACAATTTCTAGTGGACGATATTCGGTCTCTTAGGTCGTTTTATTACTACGATCAAGTTTTTGGCACCATTGCTGAGAAAGCGATGTATTTTTTATTTTCTTATTTTCAAGGCATTTGAGTAGGTCTTAATTTAGGGTATATTTGTATGTGATTTTTCTTTTTTCTCTTTTATTGATTTTGTGAATACAACGTACTTAAGACATTGATTCTGTTTCCTTTAATCCAGAAATTGAATGAACCTGTAGAAGGAATCTTTGAGAATAGAAAGCAGCGCTCGAACTGATGACCGAGCAGAAAGGTGATCCCCAAGGGTGATCCGAGATTATTTTCAGCATTCGGTCCCTAATGCTCAGCAAGAAATCGTGCACACATTGATCAATGTTGCGAATTTCAAACTTAAGTCGAAAATTATCCAAATGGATAGGGATTATGCATTGAAGGGCTTTATTGCGGAGGACCCACATAAACATATTCAATTATTTCTTGAGATTTGTAATACAGTCAAGTTAAATGTGGTATCCAATGATTTCATTCGCTTACGCTCATTTCCTTTTTTTGTGTTAGACAAGAGGAAAGAGTCATTGGAATTCTCACCATCTGATAGCATTTCAACATGGTACGAGCTTTTCCAAGCATTCTTGGACAAGTTCTTTCCCCCAGAAAAGACCCACAGATTGAGAAGTGAAATCGGGCAGCTTTATGAGTCTTGAGAGAGGTTTAAAGGGTTGCTAAGAAAATGCCCACAGCATAGCTATCTAGATTGGCTCTAGGGACAATCATTTTGTAATGGTTTTTCAAGTATTAATAAGTCAATTGTGAATGTAGCTGTGGGAGGATCAATTTTCTCCAAGACACTTGGGGTTGCTCAAGCTCTGTTGGAAGACATGGCGACCACAAGTTATAATTAGCCATTAGAGAGGTCGACACAAAAAGTTGTCAAAAAATACGAACTCGATGAGGTAAGTTCCCTACAGGCCCAAATAACTTTGCTAACTAATGCTTTAAATAATCTTGTGATGCCTGATTGCACTTCACTACGTTACCGCAAGTGTACAGGTCAAATTGTAATATAAAACGACCATAAGAGACTTCGTATTGTCCTCTGGGAATCAGATTTCTAATTTTCTTACATATTAATTTATTCTTTCAATTTTATCTAGGGAAGCCAATATTATGCAACGGTTCTAAACTACCGAAAGCAATAAAGTGAGATATGCTAACGGTGCAACAATCAAGAGAATAGAGATTCCAAGGTGTTCGTATAGCGAACGAAACAATTAAACAATTAATTAACTCACGGGATGCAATTGATTACCAATTTCCTAAGTCTAAGGTTGATTCACTCGAGCTTCTCCCTCTCAAGGTCTACCAACTCTCACAATTAATTCTTTATTCAATGTCTCACAATAAGAATTTAAAAGTGGCATTAAAGTATCCTACCACGTGTTGGGGTTGATGCCCTAAACCTTCGTGGTCTTATAATTTTATTCAAATTATTTATTTAATAAAATAAAAGTTATTTCATTCGACATTTAGTGTGCATAAACTCAATCCAA
>JAOANK020774369.1:0-10828 GCA_026257165.2 Telfairia occidentalis | reverse complement strand
CCCAATCCGGCCAACCACCCCCAAAGGTACATTTTGATGCATATTTAGTCTTTCTAGCTGAAACATCACATGTGGTGAGGAGTCACTCCTAGCGTGGGGTGCACGTTTGATCTTCGTTTCCTCTGAAACTTTGCATGCTTGCATATCTCACTGATATGCATCTAACTTCAGAGCCGCTCATCAAAACTCATGATGCAACCTCGACTTCTAGGGTTGTGGCTTGGGGCCCCATCTGGCCCCACTGAGCTTGTCACTGTTGCTTCTTCTTTTTCTTGAGCCTCAGTTATGCTTTCTTGTTTGCTTCTTCTTGGTGTGTTAGGTGATGCACCATTCTCTTTGGTCGTATCACAACACTTCTCTTTTGGCCCTTACTTTTGCCTGTCGGGCGACGCTTCATGTCGCCACTTTCTGCTTATTCTCTTGGTGGGGAGTCTCAACCCACTCTCTTCATAGTACGGTTGAGACACTCTCCCCTAGTTAACTAGTCATCATCCTTGATGACATTCTGGGGGGGTTACAATCCTTTTTCTTCACTTAGGATTGTAACACCCCATGCGCGCACCCAGCCTTTCCATCAGTAGCCTTCGAAGTAGTGTTGAGACGTTACTTCTTAGTATCTCAACGTTACTGCCCTTTGACCACTTGCACCAAAATGCGTGTTTTGCTTAATTAAGCATCGGGGCAGCGTTGAAACGTTGTCCCCTAGTGTTTCGACGCTGCCGACAGAAAGTATTTAATTCTCTTTTCGCCACTAGGGTTAGGAGAGTTCGATTTTGATGCAGTTTTCAAGGAAATTTGACAAAGAGTTGAGTGGGCTATTGTTCTACAGCTTTTGGGAAGTCTCGAAGTGCTCAAGATCGAGTCTTCACATCTAGAAAAGCATGTCTACGACAGAAATGGCTTAATTTTCATCTGAGAGTTCCCTTTTTCCTCTCCATACTTGATTATGTTCTGTTTTTATGTATTTTCTGAGATGAAAACTATGATGTATAGTAGCTAAATCATTTACGTTTTAGAATGTTGGGATTTAAAGACTTGTTAAATGGATTGACTTTAACTTGGAATGCATTTATTTCCTCGTTGCCTTTCAATTTTCAGCTTTTAGTGTCTTCAATTAACTGGTCATTAGTTGTTTGGATGCTGCATTTATTGTCTTGCTCGAGAGAGAGGGTAATAAATTAGGCTATGGTAGTTGAACATAAGTTCTTTTATGCACGAGATTGATAGGAGAACGTGTGAGGTTGTTAGTAAATAACTTGTATGTCATTCATTTGTTCTAATTGCAAGAAATTGAATTAGGATAGGTGATTGAGAATGGTTGAGCTCAAGAGAGGAAACCCGAATGAATAAAATTCTAGACTTAGGTAATTCGGCAAGAAAATGTGTTCTAGTATATTGAAGGAGTAATTAGGTCGTTAAATATACCAACACCCTAGAACCTCCATTCCCTTGATTAATCCACCGTTAGCGTGTCTCCTTATTGCTTTCTCTAATTTAAAATCGTTGCATGCAATTGATTTCCCTAGATAAAATCGAAAGGATTAATTGATCACTAAGGAAATTAAAAATCTTGATTCCCAATAGACGATACTCAGCTCTTTGGTCGTTTTATTACTAAGATTAACCCGTGCACTTGCGGTAACACATTGTTGGATGCTATTAGAGGCAAGCCTCCTTCTAATCGAGCTCACGATGAATATTTTGTATCAATCAGAGGTTAGCGATGGTTTGACTGATTAAATCCTCAATTTCCATTGCCGATCCTGTACTTACTAGTTTACCAAACAAAGTGGTAACAACGCTGCACATTTGCTAGCCAAGCGGGTGTTGTTCTAGCAGGAAGACATTTTGGTTGAGGAAGCTCTTTCTGAGGTCTTGCCCGTTTTGTTGGAAGAAGAAGGCTTTTAGTTCTTAGTTTTTTCCTCACTTTCTTTTATGCAAAAAAAAAAAAAAAAAAAGTTCTTCGCTTTTCTTTCTTTTGTTGTTTTTGGCAGCATCAATTTCCTATTTTTCTTCACACAATATCTCTCTCTAGATTTCCTTCCCCGACGCATGGGCCATGCTAGTTTTGATTTCGTAATTCTTGAATTGATCAGAATTAAACTCCTTAAATTAAATTTCAAGCTAAATTCGAAGATTGATCAATTTTTTTTGTTTTCAACGGAAATTTATTTAGTTTGGGCCAAGAGCTTTTGTAAGTTAAGCTAATAATTAATTTTACATCGTTATTGTGATGGCTCAGCTTTCACAATGTGTTAGGTTAGGTTGGAAAAATTGTATATGAAATTTTTATTGAAATTGTGGCGAATGTTATTTATGAATGGAATTATTTTGTATGATTATCTTGTTGCATTAAAATATGTTTAGATATGAGACCCCATGCATGTTATCAATACAAATATTCTCAAGAAAAGATTATGACAATTACTTTCATTTATTACATAGACGCATACATAATGAGGAGCTAGGTGGGTGGGTCTTGACTTCACAGACTGGGCGCCAACAATCATCTGTTAGGTAGGGTTTCACAAGAAACCTATCTATGCACCACCGTGGAATTGGTAACTAAATGATTTTATGTACATCATAGACTGAGGTGCTGCGTTGGGTGCTAATTAGGTGACAACTATTATCAGTTCAAGTAAAGTCTTCCAAAAAACCTGGATATGCACCCCATGAAGTTGATACAATTTATGCAAGTGAACCTCATCATTGAGCTGCTTGGCCCAAAAAAGTATGGGCCCAAGCCAACCTAAGCCCAAGTCAACGAGCCTAAGACATTATTTGGGCTCGCCCAACCTCTAATAACAAGGCCCATGCTCATCCCACAGGCTTAGCTCATTGGATAAAATTTTGGATCAAGTTTGGGTAAAACCTATTGAATTGGTCTATTAGATATTATTATTTTATAATTATTTATAAATTATTTTTAACCAAACTTAATTATAATTTATAATTTTCCAATTTATTGGTAAATTTGGGCTATTTTAAAAATTTTCTTTTATTCTTTTACTTTTAAGATACTTCATAATAGTGTTATATCCCTCAAATATTTTTATTAATTATAAACTATAATATATAAAATATTGAAATATCTTTTTAAGAACAAATATTAAAAAAGATTGACTTAATTATAAATTCGTTGGGTCGGCTTGATGGGTTGATCCAAATATAGCCCAAATGGGTTGATCCATGAATCAACCCAACTTCCAAAATGGTGATCTATATTCAATCCTATGGATGGAGTGGTCGAGCTCCGATCAAACTTTGACTTTGGATTGGGCATGGATTGAGCTTGGGCTAGCCTTTGGGCCTTGAGCCCTATGAGGAGAGTGATATGCAGGGATGACCTAATTGTTCACATAGGCTAAAGAGGTAAAGAATTTTGACTGATAAAGGATTTAGCTCCCAAATATTTATATTATTATGATACATGTATTATGTGTGTGTCAAGGAAATTGATATCAATATGGTAACTCGAATTTACGGATATATCGATGGATATTCTAGGAAAGATTACAGATATTATAGAAATTTATAAAAATATTGTGATTTTTTTGTGAAACTTTAAAACAAGCTCATTTAAGTTATAAACCACTATTTTAAGCACATATATCAATAACTGGAAGTCTAATATATGCATTAATACAATAATAGATAGTATTGAAGGCTGTAAAATAAATATCAACTTAATATGTATTGATAAAAAATGTAGGTGAACAAATAGATGATTCATAATGCAATAACAAGATTATACCCTTGGGATTATTAGCTTAAGATTAATATAATTGTTTTTGTAAGGACAATATTGCTCTTAAGTCATTTTATTTTCTAAAATAAATTAAAAGTCAAAATTCATAGTAATGAAAAAGCTTACATTCTAAATATAATATAAAAATATAGTCAAACTTTAAAAGAAAAAGAGAGTTAAAATTTAATCAATATATTAAATATGTGTTATTTTATGTATATATATATATATATAAAGATAACTGTTTGAAATTATATTTAATATTTAAAAAAACATTATAATATTGATATAGATGTTATAGGTTAAATATGTCATATTTTAAATTAAAATAATATATATTTTATATGTTATAAATATGTCATGCAAAATATTGTACCAAAAAATGCTAACACAAAAGAAGAACTAAACATAAATTTTATAATTAAAATGAAAAAAAAGATTCACGGGAAGAATTGAAAATTTGAGGGAGACAGAAAATGGAATTAAGAAAAATGAGGAAAAAAATATTATTATCAATATATGATGCACTTGATGAAGAGAGAGGAGGAGGGAGAAAGTGAAAGAGAGAGAAAGGCTAGGCGTATTCATCGGTCTGTCAAACCGATGCCGAAATCGACAATTTTTCATTTATGGAAAATCTCGACCAACCGACCAGTCAATTCATGCAATCGGTTTTCTGCCAAAATTGACTCTTATTATGCGAACTTGAAGGAGGAGGGAGGGGTGAGGTGTGTCATTTGTCGGTCTAGGTGTGCGGTTAGGACAGAGGAGGGAGAGCCAGAGAGGTGACTATCGTCGTCACCTTGGCAGTGCGTCTGCGTCAATGTGAAGGAAGGTGAATCCGTGAGGAGGGAGACGTGCGTTAGGCATTAGGCATGAATGAAGAGAGAGATAAGGAAGGGAGAAGAGATAGCATGCAAGAGTAGATATGTGAAATATATTATTTTATTTTTTAAAAATAACTCGTTTTGGTTTAACTATTATATTATTTTTTTAATAAAACAATATCGGTCGGTTTCTCCAAATCAACCCACCGGCCGACCGACTATTGATATTTTATTTGTAAGAATCGACTCCGACCGTTTATTCAAGAAAATCGGTCAACCAACCTTGGTTCAGTCTATTTTATTCACCCATGGGAAAGGAAACGAGGAGAGACAAAGAGAGAAGGAGAGAAGGGAAAAAATGAAGAGAAAAACAAAAATGGTTTAAGCGAGGATCAAACTCAAGCAACCGTGGTGATACTAGATTGTGCTCAACCAGCTGGGACAAAACTTAGATTTAAATTCTTTTATCTACATATTGATGAAATATCAAAATATCATGATATTTTACCGACATTTCAATATATTGTCGATAGGGAGTTAAAAAAGAATTTACCTCCAATATCCATATTGAACCTTGCAGTTTCTCGATATTTTGCCAAAATATAGAAAAATATCTCTGATTTTCAAAACACGGTGTATGCATGTTTGACCTTGTTAGGTTGGATACTTACTAAGTATTTTAATTCTCAAAATTTTTCTAAAACCTTTTTAAGTAATAGCAAGAATGCATGAGGAGAGTGACAGGGTTGTTTGTTAAATGTATCATGGGATCTGCATCAGCATAATTTTTTACATATTGCTTTGACTTATGTTTAAACTATTTTATTATGAAGATTTTGTTAGTTAATATTGTAGTTTATTTATTTATTATTTTATTCTTAATTGGAAGTTTAACATGTAATTTTGAATGGGATCCCAAAATACATTTTTTTAATTATTTTAAAAATGTTGAGAAATTACTTGTTTAATAGCGTATTTTCAAAGTTATTTTTTAAAATGTTTAGAGCATGCATGTAGTAATGTCTCTACCCTAGTCAATTTATATTCATAAAGTCAAATCATTACCACTTTATTCATAATAAAGTAGCAATAACCAATTTAATTTCTTGTTTCAAATTAGGTTGATGGATCTTCCCCATTGAAAGATCTCCTATACAGATAATACACATTCCAGTTCAACGAGCCTAATTCTAATTGTTTTGTTTTGAAGAAAACTATGGGTGGTTTATCCTATTCAGATGTTCAAGACCAAGAAATTATAGATTCTCCTTCAAGAATGCAATATATGTCAATCATCTTGATGTAGGGAGCAAGCACATAGGGATGCATGTATAGGCAGAGCCATTCCATGCAAGGCTTGCGCATGGTTAGGTTGATGTGCGTGCAACGAGACAATGTCCTACGAGATTAGTTCAAAGTAGGGAGGCGCATGTGACTCTATGGAATTTAAGGCTTTTATGATCACATCACCTTCTTCTTTCTTGAAAAGTATTAATAATTTTCTACACATGAAAGAAGTTAATTAACTTCAAAAGGCTCAAGTACATTAGACTTACCTTGCAAGTCAATCTTGAAGTCAAAGAATGATAATGTTATATCTTCGGCCTCCTTCTGATAAGTTCTTTTGAAGTTGTTATTTTCCTCCAAAAGTGTTTTCAAACTCAATCACTTAGTTTGTTTACTTTATACTTTGATTTTATTGACCTTTATTTGGTCTTTAATACTTATGCTCTCCAACACAAGACCTTGTGCTTATGGCCATGGTAGTAGTACTTAGATTGCTCTCCTTCATGTTCACCTACAAAGAAGAAAATATAATGAGTAATAACAACAATAACGTAATACTGTACTTACCATGAAATGCAATCTTGTAGTCAGCCTCATGCATTCTTACAAGTACTTGGAAAGGAATTCTTCTCTTTAAATCAAACTCAATTCTCGCAGCCTCCTTGACTAATCTCTCCAACTTCTTGTTCCAAATATAGGGTGAAATTTTGAAGTTCTACTTCACTCTCCCAACTCCTTCCTGAAACACCCTAATGGGACATTTGGGGCAAGGATGGAGTTCTTTAACTTGAAGTTCTATAGTTTGGGGAGTAATCTGGGGAGTATATTATTTTTTAATACTTAAAAAAATAAAATTAGTTATGATTGCAATTATATATTGTTTTTTTCTCTGTTTTTATTGCAAAATTTTAAAATTTTATTTAAGTAACGACAAATATTTTTTAAAACTTTAATTTGATTACCTTAAAAATAAAATACATTCTTTAGGCTATTTTAAATCTACTGATATTATTTTAATATGACTAAGTTCAAAATGAATATCATAGGTATATATTTGCTACTTTGAATGTGACTAATTTAAAAATTAAACATTTTCTTTAATATAATTATTTTAATTTAAATATTATTTATTTTCCTAATTTTATTTTAGTAAATTCAAAATAGAGTACAAATTATTTTTGTCAATTAACTTTGTGCAATATTTGATTTTATTGAAATTATTGAGTTTATGAAGATTTTTACATTTTTTTTAAATTAGTGGTGAATTAACGAAAATTTAATAGAAGGTAAAAACTTTCAACGATTTTCTAAGTCTTTGGTCAAATTTGATGAAATAGAAAAATTAGATTAATAAAACTTGACAATTTTAAAGGTAAATATTGATTTTCTTCCCCTTAAATTTAAGTATTAAATTAAATAGAGTGAATCAAATATTGAAATTTAATTGTTTAATTTTGACATTCTTAAATTTGTTTTATGTCAAGACATAATTATACACAACAATTTAAATATCATCAACATCGACGATATTATTGGTGATATATCACCAAAACAGACCTACCAATATGAATATGAGGGAAAATTTTCACCTCATATCACGATATTTTAAAATATTATGATATATTACATATATTTTTAAAATATCAACAATATTTTGAAAATGATAAATTATATAAATACCCCTATACGTTATACTTTATTTAAAAAATACTCATGTACTTTAAAAAATTTCAATATTACCCTTCAACTTTGCTAAACGTTTCAAAATTGCTATTTGAACCAAAATTATGTAAGAACTTCACTGAAAAATTAGGTGGCTGCCTACATTGGCTTCAACTTTTGTCGATTGAGATCAGCCAAAATTCTACGTTAGCTTCCACAGAGACATTCATTGACAGTAAACTCATTTTTCACTCTCCCAACCTTGAAACGTCTCAACTGGGACAAATTTCTCTCTCTCATTCTCCCAACCTTGAAACTTCTCAAGTGGGACAAATTTCTCTCAAATTTCTCTCCATTTTCATCCACGTGCAATGCAACTTTTTTCTCCTGCCTATTTCTACACGAAAATTCCCGAGGTGAGAATTGGGCTTTAGGAATCGTTGTTCGGACCTGCAAGGAAGACAGAAACGAGGTTGGGCATGGTTCTGACCACACTCCAACGCTTAAGTCAGCTAGGTTGCTTGAGTTGATAAAGGACTTCATGATAAATGTATGCGTACCTTTCATTATGGCTAGTACATGTTCTTATAATGGGTGGTAGAGAGTCTCGCCGAGATGATTCCCCCTAGCCCGCCTCACGTTATAGTGGGCAGTGACTGAGCTTCTGGAGGCAGGATTTCTTCTTGACAGCGCTTCATCCTGCACCCTTTACGGGCACAACGTTATTGACTGCACTATCTCTCTTCCCGTGTCCATCCTTCATCTGCCACGTGACCTCGATGGCTACCGTGGTCATCCGAGGTGATGTAGCCCACAAACATGTAGCCTCCCCTGAATGGTCCAGGTGTCTAGTGATGTTTCGACCCCCAATAAGAGCTCCAGCTTTGTGGAGTCTATTCTCCAAGAAAGGTCCCTGAAGCAGTTCATAAACTCCTCGGGCTTTGATGCCTGAGGATGGACTCGGTCCTCGGCTTCCTTGTACTGCAGTTGTCGTTATTTGAATCGTTGTATCCTTTCAAGGATCGAAATGACTCTTCTAGCGGGTTGTTAGCCGTTGATCCGATTGATCATCCCACGGTGTCATGACCCCCCGTGTGGCTATATAAAGGGGTTTGTGGCTTCTAGCCTGTCTGTAAGCTCAATGCTCTCAATTCGTGCTCCCATTTCAGTCTTATTACAGGTCAGCTTCTTTCCTTTCCCGTTCTCGGTTTCTTTTGTATTTTTCAAAATGTCTGCTGAGGGAAATAGCTTCTGCTTCACAAGAGGTGGTAGTGGAGCTACCTCTTCCGAGCATTCCACTTCAAGGCATGGTGTAGATTCACCTTCTCCTCATCGAACTAGACCTCGTCCTTCTCGGTTATCCTCAGGTTCTTTGACTAGCCTTATGGAGAGATATTCGATCCCTAATAATGTAGCCACTAGGTTACCAGTCCCAGGGGAGACGCTCAAGAGGCCTCCTCCAGGATATGATTCTTTCTACCCTCAGATGTTCTAGAGGGGTATTAGGCTCCCTCTTTATCCCTTCGTTCAAGATTTCCTGACCTCAAGTAAGCTAGCACCTAGGCACATCACCCCTCAACGTGTGGGGAATGCTATTGAGGTGTTACGTACTTTGGAGACATCTTGGCAAAACTACTCTTGAAGTTGGTAGGCCCTTAGTACCCTTTCCGTAAAGGTCCATAATTGAGTCCCCAGCTATCTCTACATCTGCCCTCGCCCAAGCAGAAAGATGAAGATTCACGGTCCCTCCTCCGTCAAGAATGGAAGGACCACTAGTTCTATGTATCGAGGGAATGGCTTGGGCTAAATGTTGACGGTAGCCCGCTTTTCGAAGTCTCGGTCGAGTTCAGGATACCTAGTGAGCTGATTCCTCTAGCTCAACCTGGCTGTCTCCCTCACACATTACTCACCATGTCCCTTCTTTTTTCACATGTCTTCCCACTTCTTTGGAACCCGTTACCAAGGTCTTCCTCAGGGTGCTAGCAGCTGCAGCAAGGCTTTCTGACAAGGTCCACCACAACGACGTTCGCTTGTGCGAGGAATCCCTCATCGAGTACTGCATGCGTGTCCCCCGGTTCAAGGTAGGTTTTTTCTTAGCTCTTTTCTCCTCTCCTTTGGGTTCCGTACTGACCCTCTAAAACCTTTGCCAAGTTTTAAAAGAGATGCTAGTCGAGTGATCTGAGTTTCGGGAGATACTGCCCTCTTAGCGTATAAGGCAGTCTGATGATGCCCAGCCATCAGCCTACCAAGCTAAGGTCGAGTCGCCTTCTCAAGGGCTCTTGTCATCCCTGCGTTCGCCCTCATTGCCTCTCAAGGTGCCTGTGCCTCCTTTAGCACCCAACATCAGATTCGTGTCATGCCACCTTTTCTAGCACCTAGCCAGCCCTCTGACCGTCGTCCCGACGACAAAGGGACTTCTCGCCATCCCCCATTGACATCCTCTTTTCTGACTATGAACCTCCTTCAAGCTCTGGGATTGCGACTCATCTGGACTTTGAGGTTTCTCTCATCGTTAATCCCTCTGCTTCAAAGGTGAATGAAGCTGTCACAGAGGCTGTCCGCTCTATGACGAAGCGTGCACTAGGCTGGGTGGCCTCTAACTCAAAGCACGTCGATTCGATGATGAGTCATAGTTGTTAAGACACTACTAAAGTCTGGGTTTCCTCTACCTTGTCCTTTGTTTTCATCCTGGCTTTAGAATCTTAACAACTTATTTCTCCACGCAGGCTCTTGTCACCTTCTGCCAAGCAGCAGTTATAAAAAATTCTAAGCTCTAGGAGCGGGCACACCAAGGCATGACCGACCAAGCTCGAATCTGCACTTCCAAATAAGGGAGATGCAATGTCAAGGAGGAGGTAGTTGCTGCTCAAGCTAAGGCCAAGTGCAACGAGATTGAGTCTCTTCGAAGTGAGCTTGGGAATGCCAGGGCACTGATTGTCGTTCTACGACAAGAGCAGCAAGATGCGTTGGATGGGCAGAGAGCGGTGGCGGGTTTGGCGCCCTTGGCAACGAAGGGGAGAAAGGTCGTTGAGGAGAAGTTGGCGCGTGCTGAGCAAACACTATCTGATCTAGCTTTGCTTGTTGCGGCTTTCGAGGATCACCTTGAGACCCAAGACACTCAGAAAGAGTGGGCTGCCAGGGAGCTAGACTTCGCCATAGAAAAATTCGAGGAACATTTCCTAACCTTGACAGCAAGGCAATTCGAGCTGCATATGACGCCGCTTGTGTTGGCTTTTTGGCCCTTAATCTTAAATTAATTAATTTTAATTAATTAATTAATTAATATTTTGATGATAACAAA
>JAOANK020773932.1:0-10830 GCA_026257165.2 Telfairia occidentalis | reverse complement strand
GTATTCACTAAGAGGTTAAGTTAGAATAGTTAAAAATTTGCCACTAATCCTTGTGGAGACGATATAAATACTTATCACTTGCTGCTGATTATGTACACTTGCACATAGCTTTGTGTGGCTTTTATTGCAAATTTGAGCCTCACCATCGTGCAAGGCAACACCAGCACACTACAACCATTGGGAAGTCATACACACTACCACACGTGCTGCCGCTCATGCGTAGGAATGAAGTGCCTTAGCTGCATGCACTGCTGCCCTCTTCCTTCTACTGTACGCCGTCAATGCTGCCGCTGCCACCTACGACTATCTCTATCAACTGCCTTGGCTGCCGCTTGCAGCTGCTCGTGAAGGGAGGAGATCCCATTGTAAAAGTCTTGATTATAATGGAACCTGCATTTGTAGGAACTGAACGTAGCCCTATTCTCATTTGCGTGAACCAATATAATCTTCTATGTCCAAATCTACTAGAGAGACATTTTTAGATCTTTAAGAATGGACAACCATGTCTACGGGATCTAAACATTCCTTACCCACTCTTGAACTCTTCAAAATTAGCAGTTTAAACAAGCCAAAAAAAGTATTTTGGGATCTAAGGAACCAAAAACATGCCTAAAAGAAAGTAAACATATCTAACCGACCTCAAACATACGACTTTATGAACATAATTAGTTAAAACACACCTAATTCTAACTTATATCACCTAATCTTAGGCCCAATCATACTTCAATCTTAATTTCTTTTAAACCACAAATAAGAAACATCACAAAAATATTATAATACATAAAACAATCTATATTCATATGTCTCAGACATCTTTAAAAAATATAGTTACTGATATGAAAACCCTAGCCAAATGGATCTAAGAACCCTTATGGTTATGCAAACCTTTAGATCTCAAATGCTAAAACCCCCCAATCAAGATGATTTCATCCCAATCAAGAAGATGATATGAATTTACCCTGATGATCAAGATCAAAAATCAAGAAAACTTGTTTCTAAACTCGACATTTGAATCACTCCACACGATAGCATGACCAAGGCTACATGAATGATTCAAGCCTGCAATTCTAAAACACAAGAAATGCAAAGGAAAATAAGCTCCCGGCTTAAGAAATGCATATTCCATTCATTCACAAATTTTGGTTTTTGAAAGGTGATAACACTCTAAAAGTGTTATTTTAGAGCTAACTTTAGTAGTTTTGTAGGTTCAATTGTTTACTTTGCCACTTTATTTGTTGAATTTGTAGGAACCAAGCATTTGAAGGTAAAAATGAAGATTTGGTGTTATTTGAGTTAAAAAACGAGCTTAAGAAGCGCAAATTCGGCTAAGGAACGAAGAAGATATGTCAAAAAGAGCTTCAACCCTAAAGCACAGCATCTCAATGCCAGACCAGAGCGTTGAGACACCCAAATAGTGACTAGCAACTTAGACGTGTTAGTGTTGAGACGGTGGCATAGTACCGTCTCAATGATACTCAAATTTTGGCAAAATAGAAGCTGAAATTTGAAGTAGCGTCAAGACGCTGCTTCGCAGCATCGCAATGCTACTTCAAAAATTCCTCTCCATTTTACAAATACGCGGTGGTAGTTTCGGTGCAGCATCTCGATGTTGTCCTCTAACGTCTCGGTGCTGTCGGCAAACAATATATAATGCTCCTTTTGCTACTAGGTCAAAGGAGATCAATTTTGGGAGCGATTTTTTACGAAATTCAACAAAGAAAATCGTAAGTTACTATTTTGAAGTCTTGGGGAAGTCTCGGAGTGCTCGGGATCAAGTTTTAACACCTTAGGAAGCGTGTTTATGGCCGAAAGGCATGGATTCTTCGGTGAGTTCCTTCTTTTCTCTTATACTAATGTTTTTTTGTATTTGAGATTTATATGATGAAAAACAGTTAGCTAATCACTTTAGTTTTAAGGTGTTGGTTGTAATGAACTCTTAGAATTATTGATGTTCTTTTAGAATGCAATTCTTTACCGTTTTCTTCTAAATTTCAGCACGTTGTTCACTGTATTCAACTGGCCATTGAGTTTTATGTATGTTGTTTTTATTATCTTGCTCGGGAGAGAGGGTAGTAATTTAGACATAGAATTTTAGATGTTTACGTTTCTATGCACGATAGTGATAGGAAAGTTTGCAAGGTCCATGATAGGTTATTTTTATGCCTCTTTTAAATTCCTATTGCGAGACATCGAATAGAGAATTAATTGTGAGAGTCGGTGGACCTCGAGAGGGGGAAACTCGAGTTAATCAACTTTAGGCTTAGAAAATTGGTAATCAATTGTATCCTTTGAGTTAATTAATTGTTCAATTGTCTCGTTCACCATACCAACACCCTAGAACCTCTATTCTCTTAATTGTTGCATCATTAGCGTATCTCACTTTATTGCATTTTATATCTCAGAATCATTGCATAATATTCGGCTCCCGAGATAAAATTGAAAAGATAAATTAATAACTAAGAAAATTATAAATTTGCTTTCTAGATGACGATACTCGGTCTTAGGGCCATTTTATATTAAAACTTGACCAGTACACTTGCGGTCATGCAGTGGATTGCGATTAAGTGTTTGGCGCTGTTGTAGGGGAATCATTATATTTCATTTTCATATTATTAAGGAGTTTGAGTAGATCTTACTTTAGGGTGTATTTTTATTTTTTTTATTTTTCCTTTTCTTATTAATTTTTTTGGTCTATGCAACGTGTGTGAGACGCTGACCTTGTTTCTTTTGACCTAGAGATTGAACGTACTTGCAGGAGAAACCTAAGGGAACAGAGAGCAGAGCCTGAATCGATGGCCGAGCAAGAAGGTGACCCGAGGGCGATTCGTGACTATTTTCAACATATGGTTTCTAATGCTCAGCTAGGGATCGTGCACGCACCAATTAATGCCACCTAAACTAAAGTCGGGCCTTATCAAATTGGCGAGAGATTGTGCATTCAGGGGCTCAATTGCATAGGATCTACATAAACATATTTGATCGTTCCATGAAATCTATGGTACAGTAAAGTTAAATGAAGTATCCAATGATTCTATTCGCTTACTTATTTGTCCATTTTATTTGAAGGACAAAGTGAAAGATTGGTTGGAGACCTTACCAACTGATAGTATTACAACATAGGACAAGCTTGGCCAAGCATTCCTTAACAAGTTCTTTCCCCCAACTAAGACCCAGAAATTACGGAATGAGATTAGTAATTTTAGACAAGCTAATGAGAACAACTATACGAGGCTTGGGAGTGATGTAAAGAATTGTTGAGAAAGTGCCCACAACACGACTATCAAGATCTACTTCAGGTACAATCACTCTATAACGATTTATCTAGTACTAATAAGTCAATTGTGGATGCAGTTGCAGGAGGGTCAATCTTTTCCAAGACCTCTATGGTTGCTCAGGCTTTGCTGGAGGACATGGCAGACACTAGTTATAATTTTCCATGAGAGAGGCCCATGATTTATGGATTAGACAAGGTGAGTTCTCTAAAAGCCCAAATGACAATACTTACTAATGCTTTGAACAACCTTGTGATGCCAGGTAAGAGCAAGTCAATTGCATTGATGGCAGCATGCAACTCTTACCCATCTTGGGAGAACAACAACTTGAACAAGTGAATTACGACAATTGGTCTTATGGGAACCGTTATGGAGGCCAGCAGAACCCACAGCCAAATCAATATCATCCAAATTTGCGTAATCACAAAAATTTCTCTTACTCTAACACTAAGAATGTATTGTAAACCCTTTCAACTTTTACCTCCTCACTACAACAGCAAGCTGAGAAATCTTTGATGGAGGACTTAATGGGGACCTTCATCACAAAGTCAAGGAATAGAATGACAATCCTAGAGATAGAATGAATGGCCAAGAAAAGGTAATGAAAAAATTAACGATCCAAGTTGGACAAATTGCCGTTACACTAAGCACATTGCAAAAAGGTAAGTTCCCTAGTACCATTGAAGTAAATCCTAGGCAGGATTGCAATGCTATTTTTTGGAGAGGTGGTAGGACCCTAAATGAGAATGAACCTGAAGAGAAGGATGATGAGAAAAAAAAAGACTAAAAAGGAAATTCTTTAGGAAAAGTAGGAAAAAGGTGCAGACATTGAGTTCATGGAAGCATTATGATTCCCTTCTTATTGATTTGAGTTGAATCCCTCATCCTCAGAGATTTATGAAAAAGGAATTGGATGATCGATTTATTAAATTCTTAGACAACTTTAAAAGATTACATATTAATATTCCTTTGGCAGATGCCCTAGAGCAAATGCCAAACTATATTAAATTCATGAAGGAAGTGTTGTCAAAGAAGAGGAAATTTAGGCAATTTGAAAAGGTAGATTTGACAAGGCAGTGCAGTGCCATACTACAGAAGAAGCTACTAGAGAAACTTAAAGATCCAGGGAGTTCCACTATTTCTTGTACAGTTGGTAGTTTAGAGATTAATCATGCTTTATGAAATTTAGTTGGATTTATTAATCCCATGCCTCTGTTTCTTTTAGGAAGTTGAAATTGGAGCAGGTGCAGCCAACTACTATCCATCTATAGCTAGTTGATCAATCGGTAACATTCCAAAAAGGTATAGTGGAGGATGTATTAGTTAAAGTTGACAAGTTCACCTTTCTTGCATATTTCATAGTGTTGGACATGGAAGAGGACTTAGAGGAGTTATGTTTCGACATTTATCGAGTTTCTAAAGGCCCTTCTTAGGTAAGTACTTCTTGTAAGTTTGATGTTTGTGAGTGTAGTTGTGCTCAAGATATTAATCCTGAAATTTCTAATGTATCTGATAAGGGGAAATGCATATTGAACCCCACTTGTAGTAGTTTAGGTGCTTTAAAAGAGAATATGCATGTGTCCCCTAATATGAAGTCAGTTGTTGAAAATTTGCATCTTGCTTTAATTCTTGATAGTCATCTTGATGTTGAAAATAGTTCTATACTTGCTAAAAATGAAAAAAAAATTGTTTGAATGTTAAGCCATTTGATATGCATTTCCCCTTATTAGATACATTAGAAATTTAGGTATGCTTCTCTTGATTCTTCTACTCATATTGTTACACCTGTTACTATGAGCAGAGTAGAAAAAAACGCTTTTTGAATGTATTATGTCGGATAAAGAGTGAGTGTGGAAAAGAGGCACAATGGATCCAGGACATGGCTATAAAAGAATGAGAATTTAATGTCCCGTCTAGCTAGGGACGTTAAATCAAGCACTTCTTGGGACGCAACTGATAACACTCTAAAAAGTGCTATTTTAGGCTCTAAATTCTAGTGGTTTGTGGGCTTTTAGGTGTACTTTGATTCGTTTATTATTGAATTTGTAGTAACCAACCAGTAAGAGGCAAAAATACAAATTTGGAGCATTTCAAGTTGAAAAACGAGCTCAAGATGAGAAAAAACGGCCAAGTAACGAAGAAACGAGGCCCAAATTGGTGAAGACCCGAGAGACAGCATTGAGACGCCAGCATTGGGCGTCTCAACGCCCAAATCTGCAAAAAAAACACAAGATGGGATGAACAGCGTCAAGACGCTATTCAAGGGCATCTCGACACTGTAGAACAAGCAGCCCACGCCACCTAGCCTTACGTGCGTGTGCTGCCATGCCACCGAGCGTGCACAACGCGTCCCACACGTGCGCCCCAGCAGCAACACCATGCGTGGGCCCTACCTTGCCAGACGCCTCTAGTCAACGTAGCGTGCGCCCACCCCTACTCAACGCTGTATCACTTGTGCAAGCCTGCGGCACATGTGTAGCGCCGAGACGCTGTTTCTATTGCCTCGGCACTACTCTCTTTTGACTGCTTTGCCCAAAATGCTAGTTTTGATTATTAGACTTTGGGCCAGGTCGAGACGTTGCCCCTAGCTTCTCAAAGCTGTCAGTAGTTCAGTATAAATGCATCTTTTTCTTTATTAGGGCTGGGGACCTTAATTTTGGGTGAGAGTTTTTAGAGATTTTGAGGGAGAAGACAGTGAACTACTAATCTGAAGCTTTTGGGAGGTTTTGCAGTGCTCCAGATTGGGTTTCCACGCCTCAGGAAGCGTGTCAATGATGGTAACGATGTAAATTTCATATAGGAGTGCCCTCTTCCTTCTCTTTCTCTGTTTATGCATTGTTTACTAGTTTTTCTAGGTTGTTTATAATGTATTTCAATAACTAAACACTTAGGTTTTAGGGTGTTGGTTGTAATGAATGGTTAGAATTTATTGATTTTCTTGTGGGAAAAAGGAATTTATTACTGCTTTCTTCTATTTTCCAGCATTAATTTCACTGCATTCGACTGGCCATTGGATGTTTGTATGCCATTTTTATTGTCTTGCTCGAGAGAGAGGGTAATAAAGTTAGACCGAGGGAATTAGACATGTGTTTTTCTATGCATGAGAGTGATAGGAGAACTTGCAAGGTCCATGATAGGTTATATTTTTGCCGCTTTTAAATTCTTGTTGTGAGACATCGAATAGGGAGTTAATTGCGAGAGTTGGTGGACCTCGAGAGGGGGAAACCTAAGTCAATTAACCTTAAACTTAGAAAAAGTATAATAAATTGCATCCCACAAGTTAATTAATTGTTTAAGTATTTTGTTCGCCAAACCAACACCCTAGAACCTCCTTTCCCTCGATTAATTCACCATTATTGCGCATTTTTATTGCTTTCTTTAATTTTAGCACCGTTGCATGAAGTTGGAATCGCTAGATAAAAAGAAAATAATTAATTGATAACTAAAAAAAAAAAATGAAAGAACACAATTCCCTGAGGATGATACTCGGTCTCTTAGGCCGTTATTACTACAATTGACTTGTACACTTGTAGTGGCACATTGTTGGGTGCGACCAAGTTTTTGAACCTAAGCATCTTTCCCTTCTTTTGTTAAGTTGATATTTGTTTTTAGTTGTTGCTTGGCCAATTCTTATGAAATTTTACCTATACTTCTCTCTTTTTCAGATGCTATAGCACAACCATACTCAGTCCACATGTCTATCGTATTGAGGACCATCTCATACTTTAGAACAATACCATTTATTGTCCTTGCTTTGTCTTCTTTTTCATACGTTGAGAACAATGCATGTTTTTAAGTTTGGGGTGGGGGTGTCTTGAGTACTATGTGCTGTTAGGTTAGATTTTTGAAGTGTGTGCTGAGCTCCTAAAAATTATGGCTATTTGATAATGATGGATGATTGTTGGAATTTTATATAAAATTTTTCGATTCTAATGATGATATGATTGATTGTTTGTCGGATTGTGTGCTAAAAGACTAGAATTGTTGATGCATGCATGCTGAGGATTATGACTTGCCATGATTTGTTATGACTTTTATGTGAGTACTCTGTGCTGTTAGGTTAGATTTTTGAAGTATGTGCTGAGCTCCTGAAATCGTGGCTATTTGATGATGATTGACGATTGTTGGAATTTTAGATAAATTTTTTCAATTCTAATGATGATATGATTGATTGGTTTCTGGACTGTGTGCTAAAAGACTAGAACTGTTGATGCATACATGCTGAGGATTATGACTTGTATGTGAGTTGAAACAAGAAATTTAGTAAGCATACTTCTTATGTGAGTTATGCTTGAAATCCTTCTTTGAATTCCTTGTATTTTGAGCACGTAGTCCCCATGTTCAGAGTCTTGAAGGCTTAGAGTGTTGTTAATAAGGTCAGACTTTGGATGTCTCAAAATGGTGTGATTGTTGAATAGTGAAATTTTAAGTTGAGTAACTTATGCTGAAAAAAATATATATTTATACATTGTGCTGAAAATGAGTCTAAAGAGGTTACTCCGCCTTTCCTATTGTGCCTAAAAGTACTGAAGGAAAGTGGGTATTGTCCTAGAATAGATGGGTTGCTCGTAGTTGGATGCTCAATGCCTAGGAAGCGGTGGTAAGTCAGAACGAAGGTGATACAACATTCCCTTTCAGCAAAGGAAAGAAAAAAAATGTGAAAAGAAAATGAAAAGCAATAAGAAAAGAAGCTACTTTAAGTTAGAAATTTTCATTTGAAAATGATTTAGTGCCAGAGTAGGGGCAGCTTTAGAAAGACTTCATTAAATGTACTCCAGGCTTGTAAGGACTAGAATGGGATGAACTTGCACGCACACACACAAGGGGGGATAAGAATTGGTCTTCAATTTTCTTACTAATTGAATGTGCATGAACACTTCTTTTATTGTACTCATTACTTGTCATTGTGCATTGAGTAGAAGTCTGAAGCATGCTATTATGGAAGTTCTTTCTCTATATGTTGTGTTTTATTTTTGCTCGGGACTAGCAAAGTTCTAAGTTTGGGATGGTTGATAGCATTCTAAAAGTGTTATTTTAGAGCTTTAAATTTAGTAGTTTTGTGGGTTGAATAGTGTACTTTGAGGTTTTATTTGTAGGAACCAGTATTTGGGGGCAAAAATAAAGATTCGATGTTGTTCGAGTTGAAAAATGAGACTAAGAAGAGAAAATTCGAGTAAGGAACGAAGAAGATATGTCAAAAAGAGTTTCAACCCAAAAGCACAGCGTCTCAACGCCAGACCAGAGTGTTGAGATGCCCAAATAGTGACCAGCAACTCAGATGCATTAGAGTTGAGACGCTGGCATAGTAGAGTCTCAATGCTACTCAAATTTTGGCAAAACAGAAGCTTAAATTTGAAGTAGCGTCGAGACACTGCTTCACAACATTGTGACGCTACTTCGAAAATTCCTCTCCATTTTACAAATATGCGCTGGCAGTTTCGTAATATTAAGGGTAACGTCTCGACCTGTCCTCTAGCGTCTCGACGTTACAGACAAACAATATATAATGTTCGCTTTGTCGCTAGGTCAAAGGAGATCGATTTTGGGTGCGATTTTCGATGAAATTCAACAAAGAACACTGTAATTTAGACCAAGGATTTTAAATGTTTACTTTTCTATGCACGATAGTGATAGGAAAGTTTGCAAGGTCCATGATAGGTTATCTTTATGCCTCTTTTAAATTCTTATTGCGAGACATCGAATAGGGAATTAATTGTGAGAGTCGGTGGACCTCGAGTGAGAAAACCAGAGTTAATCAACCTTAGACTTAGAAAGTTGGTAATCAATTGTATTCTATGAGTTAATTAATTGTTTAATTATTTTGTTTACCATACCAACACCCTAGAACCTCTATTCTCTTTATTGTTGCACCGTGAGCATATCTCACTTTATTGCATTTTATAGCTTAGAATCGTTGCATAGTATTGGGTTCTCTATATGAAATTGAAAGGATAAATTAATAACTAAGAAAATTAGAAATTCAATTCCCAGAGGACAATACTCGGTCTTAGGGCCATTTTATATTACAATTTGACTCGTACACTTGTGGTAACACAGTGGATTGCGATCACAAGGAAACAAGCTTGGCTATATATAGCCTCCAAACAACCCTAAAAGTAACCTATGGATATTTGAAAAGCTATAACTCTCAATTACAACAATGCCACAACATCCACTAGCTTAAAAGCAACCTAAAAGTGTTAAATAACATGCTTAAAACTTAAAATACAATAAAAAGTCTTTGAATCTGAATTGATCTCTTGGTTTGCTTTCAAAGTCTTTGTAACCTCCCAAGAGCAAATAAAGTCTTACTTGAAGTGTAGTTTCATTAAATGATGGTTGACTTGCACTAAATGAAGCTGGAGATACACTAAGTTCATTTAATTCAACTTGAGTTCCTTATATGCAACTTAACTTCATTGAATGCAACTAGAGTTAAACTCCACTTCAACTTAAGCTCTTTTAAATGAACTTTGAGTTCATTTAATGCAACTCCCAGGAAACAATGCCTAAAACTTGATCCTTGCACATATGTGACGATTAGTCCCCTGCAACGGCACCAAAAACTTGATCGCAGCACACGGTGTGCGATTACCATAGTGTACGAGTCAGTTTTAGTATAGTGAATTTGAGTGTACAAGTGTCGTCCTTGGGATTGGGTTTCTAGTGGGATAGTCACACCTCATTTTATCTAGGAAATCCATTATTGGAAGGAAATCTAAGTTATACTACTTCTACTTCTAGATAGATGGAGGAAACATAAGGAGTGTGCCTTAAATCTAATTGACATGCTGTGTGACACTAAACTTTACTAACAACGGATTTTCTATCACCATGCAAATATAAACTGGGATTAGCTAATGTTCGGCTTCCTCTCTCAAGCTTAGCTAGCCTCTCACTAAACATACAGACTCAACCTCTTGGTCTATTACCCGACACACTTAGCAAGGCATTACAGACTACCCACCGATTATCACCGCTTAGGGGACCCATTGTGATCTCATCCTCTCTTGAGCTCATGGCAAACCCGCATGTCATCACAATTCACAATAGACCCACTAGAGATAATAACACATACTTTTATAAAATAAACCTTCGCTCATCATGTTGGCCTACTACAGTCATGCATTTGAGATCTAATCTAAGCCTTACTCTCTCGATCTAAAACTTAAATCACGCAAACATTCAATCTTTGATCAAAAGATTAAAAGCATTAAGCATAGGAAATCATGAATAATCACAAGGAATAAGAAAAATTCATATAATTAATAAAACATAAAAAACGTCACAAATGCGTTACAACGAGTCAAGGCTGAATCCCGCCACTCAAATTCACAACTAAAAACAGAGGCTCGCTCAAGAAATTACAAATTGAAGCTAAATTTACAAAGGTAAAGAAAAACCCCTTAATACGAGTGCTACACTCGTTCCCAACGTGAAACCCGTGTTGGGTATGTATGTCCTAAAACTCGAATGGTTTCTAAACACGTTCTATTGTCAATAAAGTTGTTGTTGATGTTATTCAATAAAGTTGTTATTGAATCCTTTATAACTCTGT
>JAOANK020773823.1:0-10831 GCA_026257165.2 Telfairia occidentalis | reverse complement strand
TCATGATCTATAGGTCCATTAGGTCCCTCGGCTAGCTCACATTGGATAACACCTTGGAATAGTGTGGTGAATGAGTTCGAAGTGTTCGAATTCGGGTTTAGTAGAAAATTAGATATATGAGATATATTTAATGAATTGAAGTTTGATTATGAATTAAACGATCAAAGGGAGTTCGAAATAACATTTAAATGAGATTTAAATGTTACACATATGAATAGGGATTCATATTCGGAAAAAGAGTTTTCTCCAAAACCGAGCTCGGTGGCAAAATAATATTATTTTAATATTTGATATTAAAATAATTAATTAAATTAGATATTATTTTCAATTTAATTAAATTAATTTTGCTTTTTATTTTTGGAATTAAAATCAAAATCATAAATAAAATGGAAAAAGAAGAGAAAATGGAAAAGTAGGTTTATTGCTAAATGGTGATTTTCCAACTTCCTTCTCTCTCATTTTGCCACCTTAATCTCCTTGCTTAATCACCATGGTTGAGTGTCAACCATAGGTGAATCTTAAGTGCATGAAATTGCCTATAAATAGGCTTCATTTTCATGCAAAGGAGGATTGATAAAGAGGTTGAATTTTGCACCAAAAGTTGGTTGTTCATGTGTTGAACTTTAAGCCAACCTTCACCTCTTCTACGCCTAAATTTACAAATCAAGGGATCCCACCATCTTGTTCCAAGGCCGGAGAATAGTCGAAAAGACTCTAGTGGTGGTCCGAGAGCTGATTGGAGCACAAATCCGCAGGAGATAGTGAAGGAATCAAGCATCAAAGGTAAGTGTGATCACTTCTCTGTTTTTCCTCCTCAAATGCATGATTTTCCTTAATTAATTGAGCTAATTAGAGTGTTTTGTTTCCTATTCAGCTGCACATGTATGCTGATACACCCTTCAGCATGTACCTTGAATAATCATCAATGAAATAGATGAAATATTCATACCATCTTTATGCCTTAACATTCTTAGCACCACAAAAGTCTGAATGTACAAGTTCGAGGGGTTCTTTGGCTCTATAACCTTTTCCAGTAAAAGGTCTTTTTGTCATTTTGCCTTCAAGGCGTGACTCACATACTGGTAAAGAATTTTCTTCCAACTCACTTAGATGTCTATTCTTAACCAATCTCTCAATCTTATTGAGACTAATGTAACCTAATCTTAGATGCCAAAGATGGGCATTCTCTTTAGGAAAAATTGTTTGTCTTTTATTTTGAAGTTTTGCAATTCCAAACATTTCAGTATTAAGCATGTCTTTTGATGCTAACGACCTTAGCACATATAAGTTACTTTCTAATTTTGCCGAACCAATACTAACTCCATTTCAAAAAATAAACACTTTATTTAATTCGAAAGAAACAATGTACGACTATTCTAACAAACATTTTACAGAAATCAAGTTCCTTTATAAACTAAGAACAACAAATACATCTTTTAATAAAATAAACGATTTCTGTAACTCTACCTTCAGGTCTCCCACATCAACCGCTGAGACGACTTGCCCAGTTTCTACCCGCAGAGTCATCTTGCCAGTCCCGAGCTGCTGCCAGGAATTAATCACGTGAAAGGAAGAACAAACATGATTAGTGGCCCCTGAAGCAATTATCTAGGCAGAATCATCATTCTCCACTAAACAGGTTTCCAAAACTAGTAAATCACATTTGCCTTTCTTGGCATCCGTTTTCTCTACAAAATACTTGGGGAAATTTCGTTTCCTATGCCCATCCTAGTTGCAATGGAAATAGTGTCCTTTGAAAACCTTCGCCTTCTTGCCCTTTTGGGGTACAACAGGGTCAGCTTTATTCCCCTTAACTCCCTTCTTCTTCTTGAACTTTTTGATGTCGGAGGAAGAAGGTACAAACTTGGTTCTAGAGGTCGAACCTTTGTGTAACCTTTTCGAAGAAGTGGAAACATTTGCCTCTCCTTTTTGCCCCCTGACTTTCATCAGGGACTCAAAAGTCTGCAACTCGTTGAGCAGGGTGGTCAAGTTGTACCTTAGCTTGTTCATAACAACGTTACTACATAATTGTAGGAAATTCTCGGGTAGAGATTCTAGAATAAAGCTAACTTAACTGATCTCATCAATGATGGCCCCATTCATTTCAGCATCGTTGAAGTGGACCATCATTTCAAGAACATGGTCTAGTACAGAGGTCCCCTCGTTCATACGGGCGTTGAAAATGAACTTCAGGGCGTCGTGCTTGATTTGTGAGGACGGTTGCCCAAACATTTCATGCAATGACTCCATGATCTGATGTGTAGTGACGACAGATTCATGTTTCTTTGCCAAAACTTCAGTTAAGTTGGCAAGAATGTACGCTCTAACCTTTTCATTTGCCTCATCCACCTCTCATATGCATCCCAAACATTTCGAGATGCAATAGGAGTGGGGACCTGGCGACATTCCTCTAATAAGACAAACCTGAAGTAATCAATGATAAGTACAATATTTAACGTATTTTTCCATGTCGTATAGTTGTCTTCAGTTAACTTATCGGCACTTAGAAGATTAATAATAGCGCTAGTCATTTTTGCTGAAATATACAAATTATTTATCAGTATCATGCAAAACCCTTTGAAACCAATAAAATTTAGCAAAATTTTATTGTACCCTATGTTACATCTAATTTGGCAATGATGTTTTAGTAAGTTAGGATAATAGCCACTGTAGGGCGGTCAGTCATCCCTTAACTGAATTGAGACAATCTCAACCAATTATTACATCGAAATAACTTTTATTCTTATTATAATCAGTCACCATTATTTTGGTCAAGAATTTATTAACTTGCTTAATAATTCTTCGTAAGTGTAACCCTTCATTTTAGACCCTAAAGTTCTGCCACAATGAGTCAACCATATGGAAAAATCGATTGGGGCAAAAACTAAAGTAATTCTTTCCATTACTGAAGTTTGAGTTAAATTTTATGCAAACACCTTTCGTAAGCGGATGAAAGCATACGGTGCCACAAGGCCGAGCATGAAACCTAACAGCAAACTAATGAAGGAGACCGGGGGATATGTTGACACACATCCCTCTCCCACTTAGTATAAACACTCTCTCCATTCACCTTGATATTGATATATGCAAACACCTTTCTTTAGGGGACACAAGCAAGTTGTGCCACGAGGTCGAGCATAAATCTCACGTGTTAACTTATAGGGAGAAATGTGAAAAAAATTGACATATCTCATATATCATTTCCTCCCACTAAGTGTTCTAAACTTAGGGTTTATATACTTAGTAAATACGACTAATTATTCAACTAAGTCCAATGTTAAATTGGCCCAATATAACTCTTATGTTAGATAGTTTAACAATATATGATTATGACTTATTAAACGCTTTAATAAATGTAATCATTTATTACATGCTTATAAAATAGTTGTCTAATTCACCTTCTAAGTCGGTTCCCAAGTAGGGGTGTTTCGTTTTCGTCAGCTTAAAATCCCTCCCTTGCCAGAGCTTTCCTTGGACAAAGGTCTCATATAGACAATTATTTTATAAAATTTAACCTTTTATTACATTCATTTTAATCCGATTAAAATAAAGTTAAGAGATTAACCTATTTCTAATCACATTAGAAATTTATTACATAGGTCTATCTGAATTAATTTTAAACCATTTAAAACTTATCGTGACCTTATGTTAACATACAGCTCTTGTTTATAAATTTGTTCTATTTCATTAATTTTATAACCATTATAAAATAATTGAATAATAAAACCTACAACATACATCTAATGATATTAATTAAATATAATGTTTATATTTTATTAAGTAATCTTATTTTCAATGTAAATTCTTTTTCATCATATAATATAACATTTATATTAATCACTAATAAAAAAAAATATTTACATCATGCAATATAACATTTATATTATGATGCATGAATATTTATAACTTGCAACTATGTAATATAACATTTATATTAAATAATATGTATGATGTATGTTTATCCTAAGGTAGGATTTTAGAATAAATTATATGACATACAACATGCAACATCTATCTTAATTTAAAACATACATCACATGTATAAATAAATTAAATAGCTAATTGGACCATATTTTGGCACCCTTAGATTAATTATATTAATATAACTAATTTATATTAACATAATTAATTAATATTATTAATTAAATAAAAAAACTAATTAAACTGAAAACTACTACCCACGATCCACGATCTCATGTTTAGCATGCACAACGTCGCGAAGCTGTGCGGCAGCATCGCGACAGTTGACCCCTTCGCCGCAACGTCTCGACGCTAGACCTTCTCTACCGTAACGTCTTGATGCCAAGAAATAGTGTCTCTACGTCAGACCTCCACGGCCGTAGTGTCTCGACGCCAAAGAACATCGTCTCTACGCTAGACCTCCATTGTCTTAGCATCTCGATGCCAAGCAGCAGCGTCTCGACGCCACACCTCCACTTTGCCGTAGCATTTCGACGCTGGGCCTTTTGTATCATAGCATTGAGCATGGCGTCTCGACGCTCTGCTAAACGTTGCAATACAATGAGCTTTCGTCTGCTTTTTTTTTCACCCATTTTGCTCCGATTTTGCCATAATCTTCAACAACTCTTGCCAAAACTTGAAAACACAGACTTACAGACTCGATAACATAATTAATATGCTCAAAAATTCAGGGGCCTTTACATTTTGATCATATCAAAAAGCAAAATCTAAGGTTCCAAAAGACGAAACATCCAACAACAAACCAACATACAAAATGCAAGAAAAAACACAGACCTAAACATTGAGTTTTACTTTCAAATTGAATATTGAACACATACAACCTGGCTCTAATACCAATTGAAGGAATCAAATTTCCAGTGGAAGCATTTTTCAATATTCAATTTGGTACAGTAAACATGCAAATACATAGTATAGAGAAAGAAGAATTAAATACCTTTGAAGAACCTTTCCTGAATTCACGTACTTCGTGTGTTGTTCAACAGCAAGAATAAAAAAGTCGAACACAACCACAGGGATGAACTTGCTATTCTCCGGAGAAGGAACAATTGAGATTGTGGGATCTCTATTCACTTTTGGATGAGTGAGGAAATCAATGTAAAAAATTCAGTAGCCCCTGTTTTTTCAACACACGGCTTTATATTGAGAAATCTAGAGAGAAAGTGGGAGGCGATTCTCCTCCCACGTAACCCATTAACTCCACGTTAGTGGGGAGTTAATTTAATTTTAATTATAATAAAATTATAATTAAGATTGTAAATTAAATAATATAATGAATTAACTATATACTCAACTATATACTATAATGCATTATTATACATTATAGCTTATAAATTGCCTCACATAATTTGAACAATTCAAATTATTCCCAAAATATTATTCCTTTCATAATCTTTAGCGAGCTAGCAAGTGGACCTTATGGACCTACTGTTAACTCTTAGAATAAGAGTTAAGTGAGTGTCTTTTAAGAGCATATTGAATCATGAATACCCTTTGTGATACTCCTTTGAACATGAATGATGTGATCTAGCACTTGTATTTATATGTGAGTTGATGAATTGCATGATTAGTGTGATTGAGATTAAGAGTGGGAAATTCAAAGGAAAATGACTAATCTGTGTTAATCTGCCAATTTTGCTGTAGCATTCCATCTGGCAGAAGAAATTCCTGCTGCATTATTGAGCTGGACAAGAAGGAGAATGACATGGCACTTCATTAATTGAATTGGCAAATGGCACATGATTCAACTAGAAAAGCCATTCAAAGAGCTCCACGTTGATTAGTTGGCCAATTAAACCCTTTTTGGTTGCCAAAGTGGATAAGACGGTCAGAGAAAAAGCCTACAAGGGCTATAAGCCCCCAATTATGGAAAGGAGGCATTCATTACACATTTCCTCTAATTTTGGGAGGAGAAGACAAGAAGAAAGGAGATGTCAAGAGAATTTTTACTTAAGAAGGAAAGAAAGAGGAATCAATTTTGGAAAGAAAAAGCTTCCTCTCTTCTCCCTCTCTAACTACTTGTCCTATTTTCTTTCCTCTTTTAGATTAAGTGGTATAATCTTCATTTTCTGTTGTAACCAAGGAGTGTTCCGAATTTTCTTTAGTTTCTTTAATCATGTTTAATTTGATTTTAGCTAGTTGTTACTTTTTACTTTTAAGCGTGAACTAAATTTCCTAAGGCAAGGGTTAGGGATTCAATCTTGTTGACTTGTTGCAAGTTGTACACCAGCTTTGAGCTAGCTTTCTAGTTAGTATTAATGAATTTCTACTTGACTAATATGAATGTATTGGTTTGTCATCTTTACATTTTGCTTTTTAGTGTGAACTTGGGAAAGAAAGCACTAATTGACCCCCTTAATACTCTCATTAGCTAAATCGAAGTAGGGATTCGTGAGTGACCTAGGAATAGCCTCTTTCTAATGCACCAACAGAACACTAGGGCTTAAAATACTCTAAGAGCATGGAAATGGACTTAGTAGTTTAGCTTTGGAAGGAGCATAAGTGTTGTTCTGTGATAGTAAGCAGTTCTGAAATGTTGTAGCAACCTGTAGCATTCAACAGTGAAATTCCCTAACCTAAGCCTGTTTTCATACATTTTGTTTAAAGTGTTTGTCACATCTCTTGCTAAATTTCATCTCTTAATTTCATGGTTTATTTTTGGTCTTTTAACAAACTCAATTTTGGTGACTTCCATTCTCCTAAACAATAGCTTTTCTTAAGAGTTTTTGTTCAATTATCCTTGTGGATCGACCTTCTTTGCTACAACTTCAGGGTATACACTTGCACCTCAAAGGATTGCCAACACCTATAGATTAGAAGCTCAAATGACACGGGATTAATTAATTAAACTCTTTAATCAATTGTCTGATATTTATTAACTATCGGTCACTCTACTAAGACTGACAGCTACACTCTTCGCACCGTAGATCTATTTCTGTGTCCATGGATTTAATCAATCAACAGTAGGTCGACCATTCATGAATTTTTCATAACTACAGTTGGGTCAAAATTATCGTTTTACCACTATAGTTATATCCAACTTCTTAAGTGCCACCGATCCCTCTAATAAACAATTAGTCATAGTCCAACTATAACTAGACTCCTCTCTGGCTAATGAGAGGGTGAAGCGCCTCATTGTTCAAGACCCATAATCAACCCTGAAGAGAACAATTCATCTACTTACCCTCGAGATGGGAAAGAGTGACTTCCATCTTGTGTAGCTTTGTTCCCAGCTACCTACTCGGGCAAATCCCAAAATGGTAGGCTTATTGAGTCGGCTAACTTGGCAACGCTCACCGATACAGATCAAAGGATTTCCCTCATAATTAGAAGTTCACAACTCACTCAATATTAAGGTCAAGTCATCTATGATCATTCTAGTGAAATGTTAATCTCTTGAAGCAACGGTGTTATAAAGGGAGACTAATCATTTTGCAGTCCGGTCTTATACAAACTCTTTGTATAGGATACCTGCAGTCACATGTTCCCACATGAACGAATAGGATAATAACCATTTGTAACACTTTACAACTCTTGTAACAATTACAAAGTGGGCCGTATCATATAGTGTTACCAGGATAAGGTACCTAACCATATCCATATACTATAGACCGTTTAGGTTATTTTTTTAACATGATCCTCCTCTATGTCTACCACATACATGTTTAAATTACCTAAAATAACCTTCGATCTTAGTTTATTGGATTGAGTTAGTTTATTGGATCTTTGTTTATTGGATTGGATTTCCCTCAGAACGAAGATAGCACGTCTTGATTAGGTTCCTCTTTTGGCAAATAAGAAGGGTTTGTTGTGTTGCTCGTAGTTAGATACTCAGCGCCTAGGACGAGGGGTAAGCAAGAACGAAAGTAATATAACCTTTCCTTCTAGCATTAGAAAAAGAGAAAGAAAAGAAAAATAGAGTAGAAAAGTGAAGAAAAATAAAAGGAAGAAAAGAGAAGAAAAAGAAAGAAAAAGCACTCTTAAACTAGAACCACTCACTTGAGATTAACTTAGTTTCAGAGTAGGGCCATCTTGGGAAGAACTTCATGAAAAGCACCCTGGGCTTATAGAGACTCTAATGATATGGACTTCGACGCACACACACAAGGAAGGATAAGATTTGGCCTTCAGCTTTCTTGCTAATAGAATGTGCTAGAACATTTCTCTTATTGTGCTCATTATATGTCGTTAAGCATTGACTTAGGAGTCTTAATCATGCAAGCATTAAAGTTCTATTATTCGTCTGGTTTTAAGTTTTTCTCAAGACTAGCAAAATTCTAAGTTTGTTGTAGTTGATATCACTCTAAAAAGTGTTATTTTAGTGCCTAAATTATAGAGGTTTTATGGGATTTCATATGTACTTGATCAAGCCCAACAAAACGTCACTGCAAGTGTATGGGTCGATCATAGTAATAACGGCCCAAGAGACTGAGTATCGTCCTCAGAGAATCGTGTTCTGTAATTTTTCTAGTTATCAACTAATTCTTTAAGTTTTATATAGGGGTCCCAACTGCATGCAATAATTTCTATAATTAAAGAAAGCAATAAAAGATGCACGGTATTGGTGAATAAATCGTGAAAACAAGAGGTTCTAGGTTGTTGGCTTGGTGAATGGAATATTTAGGCAATTAATTATCTCCTGGGATGCAATTTATTACACTTTTTCTTGGTCTAAGGTTAATTAACTCGGGCTTTCTCCTATAAAGGTTGACCAACTCTCGCAATTAACTCCCTATTCGATCTCTGGCAACAAAAATTTAAAACCGCCATAAAGAGACGTATCCCGAACCTCACGAACTTTCCTATCCCTCTCGTGCATAGCAAAACTCACGTCTATTTTCCTTGGTCTAATTTTACCTCCCTTTCTCTAGAGCAAGATACTAAAAACAACATACATACATCTATTGGCTAAGTGAATGAAGTTAAAAATAAATCTGGAAAATAGCAGAAAAATGAATAAATTTCATTCCCACAAGAAAAGCAATAAATCCTCATTATCCATTATACCACCACCCTAAAACCTATGAAATTAGCTAGTGAAAGACATCAAAAACAACCCAAAAAATTAGTACAAATGTGCATACATAGAGAGAAGAAAGAAAGAAGGCACTCTCAGATGAAATCCACGTCGTTTTCACCGTAGACATGGTTCCTGAGGCACGAAAGACCGATCCTGGTCACTCTCAATAATCCCAATCTAAGCGCAAAAATAAGACTTTATACTGATCGATTCCTACGTCTCGACGCTAGTCCTAAGTCAACAAGTCAAAACGTGCATTACGGATTGAGCGATCAAAAATCAGCAGCATCGAGACGCTGTGGGCAGCGTCTTGTTCGGCAGAAGCATAGAGCGCTCATGATTATTGATGCAGGCACGTGCTGCGCGACCGTTGATGGCGACGCACGTGTTGCGGGTGTCTGGGCGCTGCTTATGCGTGCGAAGCCTCACGGTTATACACTCAATTGGGCCCCATTTCTTCATTGTTTGTTCGTTTTTGCTCATCTTTGGCTCGTTTTGCAACCCAAATCGACCCAAATCTTTATTTTTGCCTCAAAATACTCGACTCATACAAAATCAACAATAATTGCATCAAGGTACAAATTAAATCCCACAAAACATCTATAATTTAGGGACTAAAATAGCACTTTTTAGAGTGCTATCAGTACTTTGATGCATTTATTGTTGAATTTGTAGGAAACAAGTATGTAGAGTAAAAAATTTGGATTCGGGTCGGTTCAGGTTGAAAGACGTGTTGGGTTTTATGTCCTAAAACTCGTGCAATGTAAATGTTGTGAACATATTCTTATTTTTAATAAAGTAGTTATTGAATAAAGTAAATGGTTAAGTATACCTCTGTAAATCAAATAAAATAAGAACCCATGGCTATAAAATGAGTACTTGAACTTTATGTAGAGACATAAAAGTGGATCAAGTTTAAGTAAATAGCCAAAACGGTCTATAGTATAAGGATTAGGCAGGGTACCTTCTCTTGGGGACACTATTGGATCCGACGCGCTTTGTATATGATACAAACAATGTGATCCTAAATCATTTATTTGGAGACATGAGAGTGGGGGTGTCCTATGCAATGAGTTTGCATAAGGTCGGATCCCAAAATAGTCACTATTTCTTTATAACACCGTTTACTAAAAACACTGACTAATTTCAAATTGATGACCTAGGTAACTCGATGCTAATCCTGAGCTAACTATGAACTTCTATTTTTAGGGATTATCCTTAGGTCTGCATGGGTAAGAGAGGCCCAACAACGCCTGCTCAATATGCCTCTCATTTCAAGGGTAAGATCGGTTAGATACCTGGGGCCATAGTCCTGCAAAATGGAATTCACTCCTTCCCGACTTTAAGGATAATAGAGAGGTTGTTCTCTTAAGTGTTGATTCCAGGTCTTGAACAAGAAGCCCCACCCTTTCATTGGCCCGATAGGTAATCGGTTTGGTGCTTAGACCAGAAACCAAGTTGTTCATTAGAAGGTCAGTGGTACTTAAGGAACAAGAGGTAATCTAGGGTAAAACGGTAATTTGACCCAGCTGAGATTACGAACAACTTGTGAGGGGTCAACTTACCAATCATGGTTATATCAAATGGAAAGAAATATAACTATAGTGAGGAGAGTGCAACTACGGGCTTTAATCGAGTGACCCGTTAAAGATAACGACTGTTGGTTAGCTATGTTAAAGAGTTTAACCGGTTAATCTCGGATCGTTGGAACTCATGATCTATAGGTCCATTAGGTTCCTCGGCTAGCTCACATCTGATAAAACCTTAGAACAGTGAGGTGAATGGATTTGAAACGTTCAAATTCTATTAAGGAAATGAACATTAAATATATTC